>ML780555.1:577184-605122 GCA_009831015.1 Picea engelmannii | reverse complement strand
ACTCAGGGGCATCTAAGCCGTCAAAATCACCCGGGGATCGCACCCGGCCTGAGCCACACCAACCCTTAACATGGTTGGATTTTTTGTCTCCGCAGGTTTCGAACCGGTGACTTTAACATCACGGAGTGGCTTAACAACACACTTCGTCACCGACTGTCCTACACCTCGGGGACTATATATATATATATATATATATATAAACACATAAAATATTATAATATATTATATATTAAAATGTATATTATATTTTATAATATATATGTTAAGATAGTAAAATATTATATATATTATAAAATGTGAAATGTTTATTTTTATTTTTTTATTTTTTAAATAAGATTTGCATTTGGTTTGCTTAGTTTAACTAGAAGGAAATTCATGTTAATCCCAAAATTATATGGCAGCTACATTAAAGTAAAATCATGGCAAGATATTTTGTCCAGTACTAGTTATGACAAATCTATAAACTATGTGTCATTATGGAGGAATAAGGGTTTCTCCATCCCTTGTGAGTCTATGTCGAATTCTTTTAAGAAGTTGATTTCTTTTAAGATTATGAAACTAGCTCATTTGTTAGCATATTATTCATGTTTCAAGGTAATCATCATCATCAATAATTATAGGGTGTTAACTATCATCTTCATTTCCAAATTTACTTGGGAGAGACTAAACTGTCATGCAACTCTTGTTTTATTAATCTATATTGAAATTGTAATACAAGTAATTGATCCTACTTAAAATAAGTTAAGAAAATGAATCCTAATAATAATGAGTGGAATGAATGCGATTAAACATTTGTGTATATATTTATTGAAACAAATATCTTTATGTTTGATCACTTTTCTATTCATTATATGAATGAAACACCACATCGATGTTCTTATTTTATATAATTATTGTGTACAAGAATGTAAAGCTCCAGTGAAATTTTGTATAGTCGAAATTGTAAAAAAAAAAAGGATTTGATACTTCATGAAGAGGTGTTATTGACCAAACAATTGGGAAACGATTAGTTTTCCCTTTCTATTTACTTGCTTGCAATCGAAAATATAATGAGCATTTGAATTGCAAGAGTTTTGTCCCTCTCGAAATTTGGAAAAAAATTATGGATTAGGAGATGTATTATGAGAGTATTAGGAAACAAATTGGACAAGGTTTTTGGAAGTATTTGCAAAGTAGTTTTATAAGAGAATAATGAAGTTTTTGGAAGTATCCCTATGGCATAAACTAGACTATATGGGATGGAAATATTAGGTTAGACAACCATGCACACTTGCAAAGCATGTTATCGAAGTTAACTTGGATAGTGACAATACATATATATTAGGATTAAAAGAGAAATATGGATAAATTTAGAGTTATTTGAATTTCCTACATTTGATATTTGATCATTTATAATTAATTCGAAGAATATGAGATATTGCATTAACTATTATTTGACATAAGATTTAGCTATAGAGAAGTCAAATGCATTAAAAATTAACTTGTAAACAAAATTGCTACTCATAAAATCTACTACTATAAATATGTTATTGAGAGATGATGCTTTCTCTTTCTATTTTATAAATAAACTATAATATATAAATGATAGTAGTATAAAGATAATATTTAATGTTATAAAAACAATAAAAATATATTTTTTTTTCGTCAAAAATAGATTTTTGAATAAGCATTAGCTTTTTGTTTCTTAAAGTAATTGTATTTTTTCAAAGAGGTTTTAGATTAAGGATAATCATTATTACTATCTAAAAAGTGTCTTTCTAAAAATATATATGAATTAGGATAAGCATTAATATGGATATCTAAAGTAGTTTTTTTTTTCCAAACAGGCTTTATGCCATATTTACAAGGAGAAACTTAATTTTGCAATAAATTATTAAGGTTATGCATTAGGAAACTTTGCTAATTACATCCTTCAACATTCTTGAAAATGTTGGATGATCGAAATGTTTTCTTCATCTTATGTACATTGACCCACTTTGGATGTTAGGGATACGAACCTTGTTTGTCATCTAACTACTTGGCTATAGACTATATATATCATCTTGCTAGATAACCATGCCTACTCATTTGTTGTAGAATGATATCATTCTTCCAAAGAGTAGTGTAGTCATGTAAAATAGGTTTGAAGAGATAACATCAATATCATCTTCATCTAATATAAAAGGTCCATGCATCATTAGGATATATTGAACATCGGAGGAAGTCTCATATATGGTGGGAAACCTTTCTTTATTTTGAATGTACTCCCTGTTAGCACCATGATTTTCATGGCTAAGGTTAGAGGTTTGCCAACAATTTTGCAAAGTCATGCATGTTAGCACCCATATTGTTTTTATGATTGGCAGCATCTAACATCTCCAAGGGTCATTTTCAAAACGAAGCTTTAATCTATTTATCCCTTTTCCATTTGAAACAACGCACTGCAAAATTCACTGCGCACCGCGCATAGGATGTTGTCGCGCAAAGGATGTTGTCGCGCAAAGAAGGTTGTCACATAGGATGTTGTCGCGTAGTGGATTTCCTCGCGCAGTGAGTTGTCGCGCATAGGATGTTGTCGCACAGTGGATTTTCCTACGCATAGGCTACAAGTCACACTACGCAAATTACTGTTTTAGTGATCAAATTAAAGATCAATTTCTGACCAACTGGAGAGGAATTTTGAAAATCCCCGAGAGGTTTTTGTCGAGGACAAACCAAATAGTAAAAACCTCTCTCATATTTGTAAAATGTGTCACGGATTGGGAGATTCGAAGGAATATTTTAGCCCTATTTTTCAGTTTTCGTGATTTCCTGTCCGAGACATGTTTTTGTGACACGTATTCCAACACACTGGAGATGAATTTCAACAAACCAAGAGAGGTTATTGTTGCATAGAAGACTCGTTGTGCAAGAATGACATAGTGTCCAACAGTGAAAATGATGGCTCATCACAACCATATAGTCGAATTTGGATCATGATCAATGACTATAAAGAATATTTCGGTTACGATTATGATTTGGCAAAGTCGGGTTTTCTATTTTTAGTGAATCCGTTGAATTTATTGTTCTCTTTCGAAGAAAATGGATCCATGATTCCAGGAGAGAGTACCTTGACCCTAATAGCCAAGGGTGACATTATCTTTCTATATATGGAGATCATTTTCATGTAAACAGGGTTGGTTGGCAATTTTGAGAAAACGATTGTTATTGTATGTAATCTGAGTTCTAACCGAAATTTAATGCAAAGGTCATGTGATTTGATGAAAATATTCTAGTTGTGATAGTCGGATGTATTATGTTTCTTTCTCTGCGTATGTGTTTCCTGTCATCTCTTATTTCATATCTCATATCATATATTTCAGAACGAATTTTTGAACCTGCAGATTCATTGTACTGCGCCCCTTATTCGTGCCACTTAGACAAAACATTTTCCTCTCAAGCTAACTCTGAATTCGTCCACAACAACGCTCCTGAGTTGCTTCCTGTGCTTTTTCTTTCGCCAAACTTTACATTTTACACTGAAGGCTATTGCTCGCCTAGCCTTTTCCTCTCGAATCCAATCACTGAGTCATTTGTTCTGTTTTTTCCTCAGATCGACCCCATAGCCCAAGTTTTTCTTCTCTGTACCAATATAACCAGAAACATTTTATAATCGGTGTTAAATCTAGCCATTCTTTGCAAATCCATATCCTACACGGAGACCGCGCCATTTCTGAGAGAGCCCTCTCTAGATCCGAAAGGCTAGTTTCGGGTCTCAAAGTTGGTTGAAAAAATTACCTTCGTCGTCTGTTTATCAGCCAAATAGATTTACGGAGTGCTAACATTCTGGCGTCGTTGTTGGGGATGAAATTGAAAATTTTCCCTGGGAAAGAACGACATGGTTGAGTTCTGAGGTCTGAGAGCAGCAGACACTTAGGCACATATTGGTTGTATTTCTTCTCTGACGACTCCACACATCAGAAAATCAGTTGAAGGTGATTCCACTGGCAGAAGAATCCAGAGCTAAAGTTTTCATGGCGACTCCAATCAAGCTTCAAATGCAATTCAAAGACTCCATTGGAGAATGAGACCTGCTGACGGAGATATGGAAGAGCAGTATGGAAAAGTAAGGTACTCGAGCTTAAGTTTAGTTCAAGAAGTACTTTTTTGTTTTATCAATATCTTCTTGTCCTTTCCTGAGTTTTTCAAAAGAATATTTCTTCACTTACTACATTCAAATGAAGCCTAGAGATCTACCCTTGTATACCCTCCATGGAAAGTTGTAGGTATACCTACTTATTCTTGTATAACCGATATTCACCAAATTCACCAAGATCCTTCCTCTGAGCCATATGATGTTCATGATCATTCTTGTGAGCTTAATGAAACGAAAGCTGAGCCTGTACCTTATGTTCTTAATCCTACACCCTCCAATATTTAAGAAAGATACAATCCTCTCAAATTTTCTTCCATCCTTCATGACTTTCCCGTGAAACATTATAAGTACCTTCGTCAGTTCGATGGAGAGCTTGATGGACAGTCAGTTGAAAAACATATTTAGGTCTTTGAGCATTTCATAGACCTTTTTTAGATTGAACATGATGATGTGTCTATGAAGGCCTTTTCTCAGTCCTTGCAAGGAGATGCCAAAGCATGGTTCAGGAATTTGCAACCTCAGTCGATTAGCTCGTGGGATGAATTGAGGGAAACTTTCTGTAGATTTTTGGGTGAGAGAAATTCATGGGATCTACTCCTTTCATAGTTTTATTCCATGAGAAGAATGAAAGATGAAACCATCTCAAATTTCAGTAGAACGTTTGCTAGTCTTTATTATAAACTTCCTAAAGAAGTCCAACCTCCTGAAATTGCTGCCATGCTCCATTACGTGACAACCTTTCAATCAGACTTATATTTTCTTTTGATGGAGAGGAAGTCTATGTCTTTGCAACAAATGTTCAACAATGCTCAGGAAGTTGAAGACAATATTCAAGCATGTAAACAAATTCAAAATGAGGATTTGGATGCTAAAGAACATGACAATGAATATGAACAAAGAACAATTGATTTAAATCCTAAGAAGAGGATTAATAATATCATATGCCCTCTTGAAGCTTTAAATGTTGATGATTTTAAAAATGATTATATTCCACTTATTGAAAAAGAAGGTGCTAATTTAGTTTCTGATCCATCCCATGATGAGCACGGGGTTGATTGTTTTATGTATTCATTTTTAGACAGTCAAGAAAATGAATTTGTAAATCAACTTGTTGAAGACCAGGTTGATGTCCCAAAATTTTTTTGTTGGATGACATTGCAGATGTTGTTGATTTTCCTATATATGATGAATATGATGATGGTTATGATGTTAACTTCCTAGACCAACCAACTGCATGATCTCTATCATAAAATGTTCCTTTTCAACAGTGTAATGAGAGCAATCAACCTACATATCACATCTACAAAAAAGAATTTGAAGAAAGTATCGTATCAGCTGAAGGGAATTCTTTACCTTTATGCTTTGCTTCATTTAAATTGTTGAAAGAAAATTTAAAGATCATCACTGAGGCAGAGGAATGTGATTCACGGGAAACAATTGACAAGAAACTACAACAATCTTCTCATGTGTTTAATGACCATGTTGCTTGTTATATGGAAGGTTTTATCAATTCAAAATTGTGGCCATTGGTCGAAGATGAATCTGAAAATGATTGTTTTCAACAATCCAAAGAAATTGAAAAATGTGCATATGACAACAGTGAATAAAATGAAGAAAGTTTTGAATTAGATGAAAGAACTTTGCCATTGTGTTTTGCATCTTTTGAATTGTTGAAGCAAAATGTTTATAATGTTTCAAATCAGAAACCCTCCAGGTATGATGTTGAATGTGAAGAAAGTAGTGGACTTGCCAATGAAAGTTATCTTCCATTATGTTTTTCTTCCTTTGAATTGCTAAGAGTAAATCATGAGATAACAGAGGAAGTAGAGAAGTCTGATTGCATTCACAGTGACACTGTTTTACATGAGCAAATTGTTATCAGTAAAGAGGACCAACAACCTTCTCATACCTTTAATGACCCTGTTGTTGATTACATGGAAGGGTATTTCAGTTCAAATTCACAGCCTATGATCAACTATCATCTTGGAAATAAATATGATGGTCAATCAATGTCAGTGTTAGATATGGATTGCTTGCCACTAGGGTTTCATTTCAGCTACCACTATCTTCTTATTTAGAAGATTGTTATTTCCAGCAGTCTCAACATATTTTTCAGCCTTTTTGTGGTAATCAACGGGTTGGATTACATGAAAACAAGGATGTAGTGGAAGGGGTGAAACATGATTGTTGTTTTATGCACGTTCTGGAGGATCCATTTGCAGTTTTGTTGGAGGCGACAAACAGTCTCAATGTTTTTGATTTTTTGAGATTTGAATTTATAGATAAATTTTTTGAATGACCTATCAGTAAACAGGATTTAGAGCAAGCATGTGTAAAGAAAGAAAAAAGTGGATAAAGTGTTTGCATGGTTGCATTGGAATTTTGATTTCACTTGATTGACATCTTTTTCAGCAGTTAGGGTAGGTAGAAGTACGAATAAGCTCGGTACTACGAGCATTTCTTTTAGCAATCTGCAGTTTTCATCTTCAGCTTAATTTCAAATTTTCAGTTTGGAGCATATATAGTTTTGGGTTTTCAGTGGATCCAGGTTACAAGTTATAGTTGGAAAGTTGAGTTTTGGATAAACCCAATGGATTGGCACATAGTATATTGTTCTTTGCTACCCCATAGGGAGGATAACATCCATGTTGGAGCCAGCTGTTAGCACCATGATTTTTATGGCTAAGGTTAGAGGTTTGCCAACAATTTTGCAAAGTCATGCATGTTAGCACCCATCTTGTTTTTATGACTGGAAACATCTAACATCTCCAAGGGTCATTTTCAAAAGGAAGCTTTAATTTATTTATCCCTTTTCCATTTGAAACTGTGCGCTGCAAAATTCACTGCGCAGCGCATAGAGGATGTTGTCGCGCAAAGAAGGATGTCGCGCATAGGATGTTGTCACACAGTGGATTTCTTCATACAGTGGGATGTCGCGCATAGGATTTTGTCGTGCAGTGGATTTTCCTGCGCACAGGCTACAGGTTGCACTGCCCAAATTACCGTTTTAGTGATCAACTTCAAGATCAATTTTTGACCAATTGGAGAGGAATTTTGAAAATCCCCAAGAGGTTTTTGTCGAGGACAAACCAAATAGTAAAAACCTCTCTCATATTTGTTAAATGTGTCATGTATTGGGAGATTCGAAGGAATATTTGAGCCCTATTTTTCAATTTTCATGATTTTCTGTCCGAGACATGTTTTTGCGACACGTATTCCGGCACGCTGGAGATGAATTTCAAGAAACCGAGAGAGGTTATTGTTGTGTAGAATATTTTCTGTGCAGGGATGACAGAGTGTCCAGCAGTGAAAATGATGGCTCATCACAACCATATGGTCGAATTTGGATCATGATCAATGATTGTAAAGAATATTTCGGTTACGATTATGATTTGGCAAAGTCGAGTTTTCTATTTTTAGTGAATCCGTTGAAGTTATTGTTCTCTTTCAAAGAAAAAGGATCCATGATTCCAAGAGAGAGTAGCTCGACCCTAATAGCCAAGGGCGACATTATCTTTCTATATATGGAGATCATTTTCATGTAAAAAGGGTTGGTTGGCAATTTTGAGAAAATGATTACGATTGTATGTAATCTGAGTTCTAAACGAAATTTAATGCAAAGGTCATGTGATTGGATGATAAGATTATAGTTGTGATAGTCGAATGTATTTTGTTTCTTTCTCTGCATATGTGTTTCCTGTCATCTCTTATTTCATATCTCATATCGTCTATTTCAGAACGAATTTTCGAACCTACATATTCGTTGTACTGTGCCCCTTGTTCGTGCCACTTAGACAAAACGTTTTCATCTCAAGGTAACTCTGAATTCTTCCACAATGACGCTCCTGAGTTTCTTCCTGTGTTTTTTCTTTCGCCACACTTTATGGTTTACACTGAAGGTTGTTGCTCTCCTAGCCTTTTCCTCTCGAATCCAATCACTGAGTCATCTGTTCCGTTTTTTCCTCAGATTGACCCCATAGCCCAAGTTTTACTTCTCTGCGCCAATAAAACCAGAAACATTTTACAATCGGTGTTAAATATAGCCATTGTTTTTAAAGCCATATCCTACGCAGAGACCGCGCCATTTCTGAGAGAGCCCTCTCGAGATCCAAAAGGCTAGTTTGATTGAAAAAGTTACCTTCGTCATCTATTTATCAGTCAAATAGATTTACAAAGTGATAACACTCCCTATCAACAACTTTTGAACCACTAAAACAATTATTAGTGCTATATTTATTTCCCCTTTAATTTATTTATTTTTGTCAAACATTACCTTACTAATGATGTTCAAGTGTGTGGGTGTAGTAAAGTTTAAAAAAAAATACAATTTTTATCGAACATTGCCTTATCTAAACATCTTTAAGTCTGTAGGTGTATTGGACATGAACTAAAAGTTTAAAAAAAAAATTGGGATAACCTTTAAAGAAAACTATGTTTTAACTTTTCTAAGAATTTTCTGAAGGGATCAATTCCCCTCTATGTGGGTAGAGAAAATAATTCAAATATAAAAATAAATACATAATTTTTGTTTTTTTTAATTACGATATCAATTTGTTCATATAGAAACTTCATAGTATTAAATATTTGTTTATAATGGAAAATAAAAAAGAAAAAAAATGGAATTTTATTGGTTAAAAGCCTTGAGAGGAGTTAATTTTAAAGGAACATCTAAGAAAAATATATAGATATATAGAGAAAAAATAAATAAATAATATAAAACAAAATTTTATTGGTTTAAGTCCTTCAGATTACTTAAGGTTCATAATAATATCATTAGGTGTGTAGGAGTATACGAAGATGAGTGGGCGAGGGCATTCCAAGGAGGCAATAATTTAATTGATGTTTTATGTTCAAACCCATGAACAACAACATTCCCAAATGAATTAACACAACAATAATAAGAAGATCAAATATTCAACAATAATTGAATGAACGTCAATGGTTAAGACATTCCACATAGTCAAAAACAACAACAAAAAGGAGTTCATGGTATTATGTCTCAGAGATTTCCATGCACTTTGAAACAATGTAATTTTGGTCGTGTAAAACAATGTTTTCAATATTTATAGTTGCTTGGTGAACTTTGAGTCATTTTTTTATAGTTTTATAGGTGAAAGTAATTGCATCCCAATTTTTGAAATAAAAATGAAATGTGCAAATATTCATGCACCCACACATTATGTCTCATAGAGGAGGAGGGGATGGATTTCAAACAAGGATTGACACCCACATAATATGTCCCACAAAGGAGGATGGGAAGGTCAGGAAAGAAAGAATAATCACCTCACACAATATTTCACATAGAGAAGTTGGGGAAGGTCAAGAAAGCAATTATACTCACTCTAAAAAATATCTCCCGTAGAGGAGGAGGGAAAGGTCGAGAAAGAAATCATACATGCCTTGCAACCAATCAACCATTATGCTTGTAGGAGACCACTTATTTGTGGCTTCCTCCATTGGCATAAGTATCATGGCATGTTTGGACTTATAAGTTGTCACGGACCAACCCTCACAACCAATGTGGAACAACTAAGAAAATGCCATGGTATAAATCTAATATTCTATCCGATGTCCTACCATCATTTAGAATAAAGAAAGAGTAGTATGCCACTAAGAAACACAAGTGAGTAATAAGATTATAGGCCTATGAGGAAACCATTAATATTCCTGATGAAGATCCAATCTCTCTAAAATTGTTAAAGCTAATGTTTATCATATTGATGCCTCTTTAAAAATTGTTTGCATTATGTCACTAAGATGCATAAGTAAATAGTAGGACCCTACATGTTTCAATCATCCACTGATATTCTCGATGGAGATTAAAAAACATACATTTTTGACACCTTGTTCACCAAAAAATCTAATGTTATTGACGCCTTAATCATCAAGGTTTGTTGCATTTCCCATAGTAGCCACCCACTTGCCCAAAAAATTGTGATTCTTGACACTTCCCACTATAACCACTAGCCTAGCCAAAAACACATTATTGTTACATGTTTTTATTTTATTGAGATAAAAACCTTTTTTTGTTTTTTGTAAATAAAAAGTTATTTACCTCATAAGTTCAGAAAACATACACATACTAAGGTTCTTGTAGTCTGTTCTGCCAAAAAATGGAAACCATAACCGAACCTAGGCCCTGGAAAATATGTCCATGATTGTACTAATTGCCATAAGTAAGATATACAAATAAGTACGTGATACAGGTGGATATTGGTGGCCACCCACCTATTCCAACTGGCTCTTCATGACAGTTTTTAGTTCAACACGTTCTTCTGTACTTCTTTGTAATTGTGGGTTCTACACTTCTGGGGTTGTCTGAATCCCTACACATCTTCCAAGTGGATATTGGTGGCCTCCCACCTTATCCAACTAGCTTATTTTGTATGTTTTCATGTCAACACATCTTTTTGTACTTCCAGGGTCGTTTTGGGGGCATAAATAGTGTTTTTTTGGTTCGTCAGAGTCAAACTATAGACGGAGTTAGAGTTTGATGGTGTAATGTGTATTTCTTGAAAAGACCTTTCCAACAGGATATCACACGCCTAAAACAGAGGTCGTATGCAAAAGTTACGACCCTGGGAAGTTGAGGTACCAACTTACCCATAGGGGCCCACATAACTTTTGGTGTTTCATCTCCTAGGGTTAGATTTTTGGATGTCTAGGGTTTTGGCATTCATGAGTAATGTTTAAAAGGCCTTTGGAGCGTCATTTTAATCATGTTTCTCAGACGAATGCGCATAACAACCACATCTCTTCTCAGGGATAGCTACCACCATTCGAGAAAGTTGTTTCGGTTCTGCAGTTTTACAGTTTCATCCTATTTCATTTATTCAATAGAAGATATTGTTCATTAGATATCTGTGTTGTTCTCCATATCTATTTGTTTATTGTATTCAATCTGTTAATCAGTTTGTTCCGCTCCTAAATCTGGATCAATGGTATCAGAGTGGTCTTCTCTTCATTTATTTTTCTTCGTGCATGTCCCCGACAAGATCTGGGTACAAGAAGTTGGGACTCGAACCAATCAAGCCTTTGCAAGATCAACCATGCCGAGCCTAACAACAACCCATGGGGGATGAAAATAAAGATGATGGAGCAGGAAATCCTTTTAAAATGTTGCTTGAGAAATCCCTTGCACAAAAAAGGAACAAAATGATGGACAACTTTGCACATATCCTTCAATGGTTGCCCACATGAGAAGCATCTTCATCAAGCAACCATGCAACCCCCTTCAAGGTACATGTAAATTTTGATATTCCATTATTTGAAGGACTAATAGATGCAGTTGTTGTAGATAAATGGTTGAATCTGCTCGAAGGGTATTTTCGGTCCACAATTTTTCTGATAGGGAAAAGATTACTTTTGCACTCCTCAAGGCCGCCCCCCATGTTAAGGACTGGTGGGATACTTACTCTAATAAAAGGGGCATAGAGGAATCTGTAATATTTTTGGTCACCCATACATGGGATTCCTTTTGGGATGACATTAAAGAACAATACTACTTTGTTGGAATCTACGAGGACCAATACACCAGATGGACCACCCTGCATCAGGGAAGGGACCAGACAGTACCAAGTTTCACCAATATTTTCCATACCCTATGCACCAAATTGGGTATCAAAGACTCTGAGCGACATATGTAATGTCCCACACCTCTTGATTAAGAGGGTTGGAGAGACTCAGTGGTATAGTTTTCCCCACTAGACTATAGTCTCATGCACTATGGGGAGAAATTCAGCTTAAACCCATTAGCTTAAAGCCATCAAATAAGCTCAACGTTATAATATTAAGTTGACTTTGAAAAGGAAAAGTAACTGAGTGAAAGAAAAGATCATGTGAGGGTAAGCTAGGATTTAACCCTAGGAGTTAACAAACTCAACAGATAAATATAATTGAGGTATTAAAGAGAGGAAGGGTGCACTTCTCATTCACTTTGGATTATTATTGCATTTTGATTTGGGCTCTTGAGCACAACAATTTTGAGGGTTTTGAGAATACAAACCCTAGCGGTCAACTTGGTGGTGAAAGATCCCACCTCACTTGATCCAAGATTGGTCTCAGGGATGCAATACTCCACCCACACCATTCTACAGCAGCTACAGGTACCATCAACCATCCAGGGAAAAATCAAGATGTAACCTTGGGGGGTTTTCAGCGAGAGGGCGCACCATTGAGAGAAGAAAGATTTGATCCAGGAGTTTGAGGAGGGTTTTGGATTATTGGACACCTGAGTTTTCTCTGCAAGGCCTCAACTATCATTCCTAACATATTTTGAGAGAGGTTTACTTGCCATTTGATTTGTTGGAGCTTGGCAAGAGTTGGAGAGAAGGAGGGCACACTGTGGAAATAAATCTAGGCAGTTTGGAGGGGAAAATATTCATATTTCATATAGAGGCTTCACCAGGGGGTTTACCTAGCCCCGATCTACATTTCCATCCAGTTTCATAGAATTTGGAGGCTCCTAGCTAGGAGGCTGAATTATTAGGTCTATGCAGTCTTCAGGAGGGTGCAGTTCAGTTTGGAGTTTCAGTCATTTGAGGAGCATATATTTGTATTTCATCCTGAGACTTTAGGAGGGGGATTATCTTTCCCTGATCTATCATTCCACGGAGTTTCATAGCATTTGGAGGCTTCCAATAGCAGGGCCAAATTATTGTGCTTCTACAACCAGCCGGGAGGATGCAACTTCAACCAAGGGGGTTGGGACTTGAACCTTGGAGGGAAAGAAGTTAATCTTGTATTGTTCTTCAGCTTGTTATCTAGCCTTGGGGGCTTATATATTCAGTATTGATCATTTTGTAGAAGCTCTTATTCCAGTTAGAGGCTTTACTTGATATTCTTCCAGATCTGCAGATCTATTGTACCAGGTTCTCTATATTATCTAAATAAAGGTTAGATCTGTGTTGTTTGGTTCCATAACTGGTGTTACTTGTTATCTCTTGTACTTGTTTATGTTACATCTTCATATCTATGTTCGTATTCTTTGATAATCAAATATACAAACCCTAAACACAACTTCTTGATCAAACCTGCATACACACATCCAAACAACAGTTGACAGTGAATAGTTAATGTTTCCAGCGAAAAAATTGGATTGGGAACATTACAATGGTATCAGAGTGTTGATCCTCCCATCCAGTGGGGGTTAGCGCGTGTAGAAGTTCAGTGGAATTTGCATCAGAAGAAGAAGGAAATAGACAGGTGAGACATAGGCCAAAATGGAAGGATCAGGTAAGGACACTGAGCGACAGATTCTAGTAGGGTTAGCTAGGGACTTACAATGTTCCATAGATTTGTCATAGAGAAACCTTGTGCATCACCTACAGGAGAACCAGGAAACAGTATGTAGGGGACAGGTGGAAATGACAAAGACTCTGAGAAATATAAGTGAAATCCAGGAGAGGGTGTCTCAACTCTTGATGCAGATGATTCATGCAGGGAAGGGTCCAGAAATTTATGCCAATAGAGAGGCTAGTGGATCTCATGGAGGGACTAGACATCAACAGGAGCACATTCTCCATTATCACACTGAGGGATAGATTTATGGAGGAGATTCACCACAGGGACAGACATATAGTAGGACCACCCCTAGGCCCTATCTACCTTCATTCCTAGATAACCAAATGCATCCCAACTACCAAGACAAGATTGAGGACAACTTTGAACAATATGGTAGGGAGTATAACTCACTGAGCGCGAGAATATAAAGGAAAATCACACTGGAGAAATATTGTGGGTTTAAATTTAAAGGTAAACACAAGCCATATCACAGGAATAACTATGAATTAGAGCACATAGATGGTAAGATGGAAATCCCATACTTTGATGGATCTTCCAAGGTGACTGCACAAGATTGGGTGCAAAAACTTGATACTTACCTACAACTGAACCCAATGGGAGAGATGGATGCCATCAAGTTTTCCACCATGTACTTGGAAGGAAAATCTCATGACTGGTGGTACCATGGATTAAATATGTTAGGCCACAACCAAATCGTGGCTTACACAGAGTTTACATAGAAGCTTATTGACATATTTGATGAGGGGGACCCAGAGCTACATTTCAGGGAACTCACCCAACTCAAGTAGACAGGGTCACCAGAGGTATATATAGAAGAGTTACAGAGGATAGAAGTCATGGTGCAGGATGTGTCTCAAGAGAGACTCATGATTCTCTTCATGAAGGGGTTGATGGAACCCTTAAGGGGTTGGGTAAAGGCTTTCAAGCCCACCAAGTTACAAGATGCTATATGGAGGACAAGAGATTTGGGCTAAATAGTGAAATCTATATTTACCCTTAGACCACCTCTAAACATAGGAGGAAGATACCAAAGACCTCCCATGAACCAAGGGGGGAGAGACCAAAGGGAGTTTGACAGAGGAAGGGGTAGAATGGATGAAAACACTAGAAGGGAACTGAGGAGGAAGCAATTGCGCTATATGTGCAAATAACCTTGGGATCAAACTGACAAATGTATGGGCAAAGGTAAGGCACACTACATTGAAGTAACTTATGATAATGAGGAAGATGAAGGTTTTGGCCACCTACAAAACATAGAGGCAGACACCACCAAAAACGCATAAGATGAAGATGCAAGTCACGACCTGGAAACATATGAGAAGTTAACATTGGCATCCATAAATGGGGTACCCAAATTCAACACCTTCAGGATAAGAGGGGTGTTACATGGGCAGAAAGTTTTGGTTCTCATTGATGGGGGTGCTTCACACAACTTCATTGAATCAACCCTACTACAAAGAAGACACATACCCACTGTTGAATTTGAAGGATTCAGGGTGGAAGTAGCAGGGGGGCGCACTATGCCCTGTGATAGGTATATTACGGGAATGAAGCTTACATTGGGCATACATGATTTGGCATAATAATTCTACTTGATGGACCTTCCAGACACTAATATCATCCTTGGGGTGTGGTGTCTTAGTACGGTGGGGCCAATCACTACCAACTACAAGACCATGGAGATGTCCTTCACCGAGGAAAATGGTAAAAAGGTGGTTCTTAGGGGCATGATAGGAAACGCACCCAGGGTGGTTACATCAAAGTGCATGGAGGCCATTTTCAGAAGAGAAGACATTGCATATGTTGTTGAATGTAGAATATCAGTACGGGTAGATAAGAAATGGGAGACTCATTACTCACCATATATTCATAGGATCATTATAAATAAGAACATCAAAGTCTTTGGACCCATTCCACCAGGAGCACCTTCAGATAGGGGGGTTGAGCATATCATAGAGTTGGAAGAGGGAGCGAAACTTGTCATCACCACTCCCTATAGCCACCCAAATAAATACAAAGATGAAATCGACAAGGCTATCAAATAACTACTAGACATGGGCCACATTAGGCCAAATTCCATCCCCTTTGCATCTTCAGTGGTGCTAGTGAAAAAGAAGGATGGGACCATGCGCATGTGCATTGATTACAGGGCATTGAATAAGAAGACAATTAAGAATAGGTACCCCATTCTGAGGAATGATGAGCTATTGGATGAGCTTCATGGGGTTGTGTACTTCACAAAGATTGACTTACGCTCTGGCTATCATCAGATCAAGATGAGGGAGTAGGATGTGCCCAAAACTGCTTTCATATGTCACTACGGTCGCTATGAGTTCTTAGTGATGCCATATGTGCTAACTAATGTGCCATCCACCTTCCAATCTTGCATGAACCATGTCTTCAACAAGAAATTAAGGAAGTTCCTCTTAGTATTCTTTGATGACTTGTTGATCTATAACAAGACTTGGGAAGAGCATATTCAACATGTAGAACAGATTCTAGCCATCATGGAAGGGCAATCCTTGTATGCTAAGGAATCCAAATGTGAATTTGGAATGACAAAGGTCCTCTACTTGGGACACATCATTGGGGTAAAGGGGGTACAAGTACACCAAGAGAAGATACAAGTTATACTTGACTGGACCACACCTAATACCCTCACAGAATTGAAGGGGTTTCTTGGCATCTGTTGCTATTACAGGAGGTTTGTCAAAGGCTTCTCACAACTTTGTGCACTTTTGACTGATTTGACCAGGAAGGGATCATTTAGATGGAGCCCAAAGGCGCAGTTGACTTTTGACAAAATGAAAAAGGTAATGACTACGTGCCCAGTCTTGGCTCTACCAGATTTTGCACAACCCTTCACAATGGAGTGTGATGCCTCTGGGGAGGGCATTGGAGTAGTGCTTATGAAGAATAGGCACCCTATTGTCTATGAAAGCCGAAAACTGATGGGTCCTGAGCTTCTCTATACCAGCTATGACAAAGAGATATTGGCCATCATGCACACATTGGCTAAGTTCAGGCAATATTTGGTAGGAGCAAAATTTGTGGTGAGGATAGATCACAACAGTCTTAAGTACTTTTTGGATCAAAAGGACTTAAATGAGAGGCAACAGAAGTGGGTTAGCAAGATATAGGCTTATGATTTTGACATTGAGTTCATCAAAGGGAATAATAATGTAGTGGAAGATGCATTATCCAGGAGGCCATCAGTTTATGCTATGACCGATATCTCAGTTGACTGGAAGGCCCACCTTTTGGTGGAATACTCAAAGAACCAATTTGCATGTCAATTAATGGATGGACAGGTACAGGATGACAACTTCAAAATAATGGATGACATCATCTACTACAAGGGCCAAATTTTCTTGGTTCCTGAGTCAACCTTTAAGGCCAAGGTACTACAATCCTGCAATGATTCACTAGTGGCAAGACATCAAGGATTCGTCAAAACATATCGACAGATAAGGAAAAGATTCTGCTGGAAAGGTTTGAAGGAATATGTGATGCGCCACATCAATGAATGCACTACTTTTCAGGTAAACAAGGATGAGCACACCCATCCAACAAGGTTATTACAACCACTACCCATCCCAAAGCATAAATGGGAAAGCGTATCTATGGACTTCGTCACAGGATTGCCCAAAGCACATGGAAAATATTGTATTTTTGTGGTGGTAGACAGGTTAACCAAGTTTGCACATTTTTCTCCATTTCCACAGACTTCAGTGCAACATAGTTCACAGATTTGTTCTTCAGGGAGGTTTTCATATTGCATGGTTTACCCAAGACCAATGTGAGTGACAGGGACATCAGGTTCATGAGCACCTTTTGGCAGGAATTATTCAGGTTGGTAGGTACGGCCTTAACCCCTAGCACCAACTACCATCCTCAAACTGATGGTCAAACAGAAATAGTCAACAAGTGGGTGGAAGGTTACCATAAATTATGTATCAGGGCAGTAGAAGGCATGGTTTAGGTAGGTTCATTTGGGATAATACTGCTACAACATCACTCATCATATGTCTATTGGTATGACACCATTCAGATCCTTTTACAGTTATGATCCTTTATCCTTTGTAGAGATTGTCTTTGGTGACAGTAGGGCCCCTATGGTTCAGGATTGGATTCAACAGAGTCAAGATATACTCAGAGAACTGAAGGACCACCTGCAAAGGGCACATAATCAGCAAAAGGTTCAGGTAGACAAGCACAGGGTGGAGTGCACATTTGAGGTTGGTGATTTGGTTTACTTGAGGCTCCAATCATATAGACAGGCATCCATCAAGCGAAGTGGAGCAGAAATGATCCAACCCTGCTTCTTTGGACCCTATAGGGTCAATAGAAAGGTAGGGGTCGTGGCATATGAGCTTGATCTTCCACAAGACAACAAAATACACAATGTTTTACATGTGTCATGCTTGAAGAGGGCCATAGGCCACCACATCATCCCTATTGAGGAACTTCCACCCTTAGATGAATAAGGGTAATTGATATTGATACCAGAAGAGGTACTAGAAGTTCAAGAAAATAATCTAAGGAGGAGAAGCATCAAGGAATATTTAGTCAAATGGAAGAACTTACCTATTAAGGATGCTACATGGGGAAAGTGAATAGGTGCTATAAGAGACAAGTTCATAATTGCTTGTGGGCAAGCAATTTCTAGCAGGGGAGATTGTAATGTCCCCCACCTCTTGATGAAGAGAGTTTGAGAGACTCAGTGGTCTAGTTTTCCCCACTAGACTATAGTCCCATGCACTATGGTGAGAAAGTCGGCTTAAAGCCATCAACTAAGCTCAATCTTATAATATTAAGTTGACCTTGAAAAGGAAAAGTAACTGAGTGAAATAAAAGAGAATGTGAGGGTAAGCTAGGAGTTAATATTGGGGGTTAACTAACTCAACAAAGAAATAGAATTGAGGTATAAAAGAGAGGAAGGGCACACTTCTCATTCACTTTGGATTATTATTGCATTTTTCTTTGGGCTCTTGAGCACAACAATTTTGAGGGTTTTGAGAATACAAACCCTAGAGGTCATCTCGGTGGTGAAAGATCCCACCTCACTTGATCCAAGCTTGGTCTCAAGGATGCAATACTCCACCCACACCATTCTACACCAATTACATGTACCATCAACCATCTAGTGAAGAAGCATGACGTAACCTTGGGGGTTTTCAACAAGAGGGTGCACCATTGAGAGAAGACATATTTGTTCCAGGAGTTTGAGGAGGGTTTTGGATTATTGGACACTTGGATTTTCTCTGCAGGGCCTCATCCATCATTCCTAGCATATTTGGAGAGAGGTTTACTTGCCATTTGATTTTTTGTATCTTGGAAAGAGTTGGAGAGAAGGAGGGCACACTGTGGAAATAAATCTAGGCAGTTTGGAGGGGCAAATATTCATATTTCAGCTAGAGGATTCACCAGGGGGTTTACCTAGTCCCGATCTACATTTCCAACCAGTTGCATAGCATTTGGAGGCTCCTAGCTAGGATCCAAAATTATTGGGTCTCTGCAGTTTTTAGGAGGGTGCAATTCAGTTTGGAGTTTCAGTCATTTGAGGAGCAGATCTTTGTATTTCAGCCCGAGACTTCATGAGGGGGTTTATCTTGCCCCGATCTATCATTCCACGGAGTTTCAAAGCATTTGGAGGCTTACAACAGCAGGGCCGAATTATTGGGCTTCTACAGCCAGCCACAAGGGCGCAACTTCAGCCAGGGGGGATGGGACTTGAACCATGGAGGGAAAGAAGTTAATCTTGTATTGTTGTTCAACTTATTATCTAGCCTTGGGGGCTTATATATTCAGTCTTGATCATATTTTAGTAGCTCCTATTCCAGTCAGAGGCTTTACTTGATATTCTTCCATATCTGCAGATCTATTGTACCAGGTTCTCTATATTATCTAAATAAAGGTCAGATTTGTGTTGTTTGGTTCCATAACTGGTGTTTCTAATTATCTCTTGTACTTATTTATGTTGCATCTTCAGATCTATGTTCATATGCTTTGATAATAAAATATACAAACCATAAACGCAACTTCATGAGAAAACCTGCATACACACATCCAAACAACAGTTGATAGTGAACAATTAGTGTTTCCAACAAATAAATTTTCTTGGGAACATTACAACATCTGGTGCTCAAATACCATGGTTGTTTGCATAGATACATTCAAACAGAAATGGAATTTTTGGACATCACCTCATTGTGTACGACTTATAGATATGTTGCCAAGATCGGATAGAAATTTAAGCAGAAGAGGTGAGAGTTTGGATCTACAAACTCCTCACAGCTGAAGTAGGGAAAAGGTGGCCCCAACCCACACAACAACGGAAAGAGAAAAGATGGACACTCTTAAGACAACCAATCCTATCTACGACATAAGAAGGGTAATGAGAAGATGAATAAGGACACGGGAAAATGGTGTGAATATCATAAAATCCCTTGGCACAACACTGAAGAATGTCGCTCCAAGCAGTCACTCGTGGTCTATTTGAACGCTTCCGAGTCAGAGGTCGATTCTGACTTTGAATCAAATCCAGAAGGAGGGAAGTGTATTATCGATGTTGAACCCAGTTCCACTGTCGCTACCACCAAAGTCCAGCCAAGTGAAAAAGAAGAACCAGAGGAAGGGGAATACCTCTTTCACTCACAAATGTGGGTAAAGGGGGCTCCGCTTCATTTCATTGTCGACAGTGGTAGTTAAAAGAACCTGATCTCGAAAAAGGTTGTCAAGCGGCTAGACCTACCGATGACACTGCACCCGCATCCCTACACCATCGCTTGGCTTTGCCAAGGAATATATCTATGTGTCAGCCAACAATGTCGTCTACCCTAAGGAATCAAGCCTTTCAAAGACGAGGTACTGTGTGATATTTCTCCCCATGAAATTTGTGATGTTATTTTAGGACAACCATATTTGTGGAAACATCATGTTGTGTATGATTCTAGACCCCGCAGTGTTATTATTACTTTGGGTAGATAATTGTACAAGATACCAGAGGTAGCATCGCCTACCGCTATTTCTTTAATCTCTGCTAATCAATGCAGTAAGGTCATTTCACAAACCAGGAAATTTGTCTTCTTTGTGATTAGTGCTCACAATAAGCATAAGGTCACCGCCATGTCTATGGACTCTACATAGAGCCTCTCTTTATAGAAGAAGTAATTGGAAGGGATTGTGGAAGAGTACATAGACATCTTCTCCTCACCCACCGGGGTACCAACGCACTGCCAAGTCAAGCATCCAATTAATCTAACCCCCAGTGCACCTCTAACTATTGGACTGGTCTATCGTCGCTCGCTAATGGAAAATGATGAAATCAAGCGTCAGATCTAAGAGCTTATTCAAAATGGGCACATCAGACCCAACTCCTCCCCTTATGGAATCTCGATTATATTGGTGCAGAAGAAGAATGGGACCTAGTGACTCTGAATTGATTATAGAGAATTAAACAAAATCACAGTCAGGAACCGGTACTTGATTCCTAGAATTGATGACCTTCTTGACCAACTCAAGGGGGAAAAGTTCTTCAGCAAGATTGGCCTAAAGTATGGCTACCACCAGGTTCCCATCGAACCAATTGATGTATGGAAGACAACTTTCAAATCTAAATAAGGTCTCTTTGAATGGTTGGTCATGCCCTTTGGCTCAACAAATGCACCAGGCACTTTCATGAGGTTGATGTATGATGTATTGAAACCCTTCACCAACTCTTTTGTGGTGGTATATCTAGATGACATCCTCATCTTCAGTATAACTTGGGAGGAGCACATGCAGGATATTCAGTAAGTTTTGAGCACTCTATGGCATCACAAGATATATGTCAACTTGGAAAAATGCTCTTTTGGAATGAACAGGGTCCAATACTTGGGCTACATTGTTGATGAGAATGGGGTACATGTTGATCCAGCTAAGATCCAAGTCATTTGTGACTAGACAACCCCAACCACACTAACTGAGATTCGGAGCTTCTTGGTACTGGCCGAATTCTACTGACGATTTGTGTTGGGATTCTCCCATATTGAATGGGCCCTCATCCAAGTGACCATAGGAAATGGTAGGGAAACATTCACGTGGGGGAAGGAACAACAACGAGAATTTGATGCTCTGAATCATCGCTTTTGCTCAGCTCCAGTAATCTCCTTTCCCGATCTGCAACAACCATTCGAGATTGAGACTGATGCATATGACTATGTTGTAGGCATAATTCTCACTCAACACGGTCATCTGGTGGCATACCATAGTGAGACACTCTCATATATTATCCGGAAATACCCCACCTATGACAAGGAAATGTATTTCATTGTACAAGCATGTTGTCAATGGAAACATTACATTTTGGGAAAGGAGACGATCATCCACGCTGATCAAAAGCCTTTGTAGTTCATACAAACATAGGGGAAGTTGCAGAACGACCAACATCAGAAGTGGTCCACCTAGCTACAACAAATCCATCTCAACATCAAGTATAATACAAGGAGCACAAATCATGTCATTGAATGCCTCAGTCAACCTCCTGTGGCTGCACTCACCACTTTTCTCCATTCATGTGGACATGAGGAATCTGAGTGGCCCCAACTTTATCAAAAATATCCAGACTTTGCCACCACCTATCATCTCTTGAGTACAGGTGTGAATGTCACCAATTTTCATGTTCAGGATGGATTGTTATGCCATCTGGGCCATCTTTGTTTTCTTGCAAGCAAGCATGCCAAACTGATTTGGGAATCCCACTACAATCGGATGGCAAGACATTTTTGTGTGGAGAAAATTGTGCTCGTTCTACAGAAACATTTTTATTGAAAAACTTTGACGGGATGTCAACAAGTATATCAGATATTGCATTGTTTGTGTCATTTCCAAGTCATCCATCAAGAAGCAAGGCCTATATACCCCTCTTCCTACTCTCGAGAAGATTTGGGAATCCATCTCGATGGATTACATGTCTGGACTTCCATCAACCAAGCAAGGAAATGACTGTGTATTTGTGGTAGTTGATCGGTTTTTGAAGATGGCCATCCTCACAGCCTACAAGAAGAACATCACAGCGGCTGATACTGCCAATCTCTTCTTTGAATGAGTGTGGGTCCATTTTTGGATACCACAAACAATCATCTTCGATCACGACAGTAGGCTCCTCAACACATTTTGGTCGAGTCTTTGGTCACTGTTGGACACCAAGCTCACTAAATCCATTGTTTTCCACCCCCAAACCGACGACCAAACAAGGTTGTCAGTTGGATGATTGTGCACATCCTGTGCATGTACAACTCTAAGACTCAGTGTAGATGGGATGAGAGTCTTCCCTATGTTCAACACAACTACAACAGGGCTCTCCATAGCTCCACCAGCCATAGCCCATTTCAGGTGGACCTAGGATTCCAACCCTTGGGTCCATGGATGTTGCACTACCTCTTGCAACCACACAGGAATATTCCCATGCTCAGTCTGAGACCAAAAAAGCCACCAGATTCATTGAGAAGATTCATCACATTGACCAATAGGTCCATGAGATTTTTCAAAAATCCAATGCTAAGTACAAGCAACACCATGATCAACACAAGGTCTGAACCAATTTCAAGTGGGAGACAAGGTCTGGTTACATTTGCAGAAAGAGTGCCTTACAGGGCCCCATCGAAATCTCTTCCCATGACTCTATGGGCCTTACAATATCAACAAGGTTGTGGGTAGCAATTCTTTTGAGCTCAACATTCCACCCTTCCTTGGCTTGCACCCCGTGTTCAATGTGGACCTCCTTCAGCCATATTTTCCACCATTATTAAACACCTCAAATATCACAAAATAGATGACACCAACAGAGCTCAACCCCGACTACATGGAATAAGAATCCAATGATCAGATATTGGACACAAAGTTCAAGGGCACTCGCTAACAAAGGATCCAGATTTATCGGATTGGCAAGGCAGGGCAACTCCTAAACCAAGGCAAGTGGCTCACCTGGGGAAAAATTCAGCAGAAGTTTCCTCACCTAATGGGGGAACTCAATGCAATGGATACCATTGCTTCCTAATGGGGGAGGACTGATCAAGGTGGATATTGTTGGCCACCCACCTATTCCAACTGGCTCTTCTTGACAGTTTTAGTTCAACACCTTCTTCTGTACTTCTTTGTAATTGTGGGTTCTACACTTTTAGGGCTATCTGAAGCCCTACACATCTTCGAGGTGGATATTGGTGGCCACCCACCTAATCCAACTGGATTATTTTGTATGTTTTCATGTCAGCACATCTTTTTGTACTTCCAGGCCCGTTTTGGGGCCCTAAACAATGTTTTTTTGGCTCACCACAGTCAAAATGTAGACGAAGTTTGAGTTTGACGACGTAATTCGTAGTTCTAGAAAAGACCTTTCCAACAGTCTATCACATGCCTAAAATGGAGGTCGTATGCAAAAGTTATGACCCTAGGATGTTGAGGTACCAACTTACCCATAGGGGCCCACATAACTTTTGGTGTTTCATCTCCTAGGGTTAGGTTTTTGAATGACTAGGGTTTTTGAATTCATGAGTAATGTTAAAAACGCCTCTGGAGCCTCATTTTAATCATGCTTCTCAGATGGATGCGCATAGCAACCACGTCTCTTCTCAAAGATAGCTACCACCATTCGAGCTAGTTGTTTCAGTTCTGCAGTTTTATAGTTTCAACCTATTTCATTTATTCAATAGAAGATATTGTTCACTGGATATCTATGTTGTTCTCTATATCTCTGTGTTTATTGTATTTAGTCTATTAATTAGTTTGTTCTGCTCCTAAATATGGATCATAAAGATACTACAAAGCAGGCCTGAGGCTAACACAAATGTGTGCCTAACATTAGCAAAATTAAAAGTAAAACAAGAGAACTTCATGTACCGGAAGTGCCCTGACTCCCATCGCCTGGTGGAGAATGTGGCTAAGATAGAGTGAAGGCGAATGGCTGACAGCAGGTTGGGCATCTCCTCTTTACATACTCACTTGATAAATAATCAAAGAAATCATCCAGCCGATGACTGAGGATATCCTGGTGAAACATTTGGTCTACAACATCCCGACGCAATTCGAAAATGAGTTGAAATTGTTCCTTGGAGAAGCCACGCAAGGGAGTCAACTCAAGAATCGCTTCCTTATTTTGAGTAATCACTGTGTCTGGACATGCAAGATCCAGAGCCTCTTCTTAAACTACCATGGGAACCACCTCCTCAAGAATAGGGAAACTCCAATTCTCTTATGGCGTCTGGGCAGGAGAATCACCTCTCGCTTGAGTGGAAGGGACTAAGAGACTCTGAGTATCCATGGGAGATACCACCAAGGATTCAATGGTAAGCTAGGGAATTACTATAGGTAATTCCTCCTTTGCTAAGACCGTAGCCCAATCATCCTCGACCCAATTGTGAAGAGTGGAGGGAGACACAACGTAAGGCGAAATAGAGGAAGGTGACGAAGCAGAGGAAGGAGTTGGGAGAGTGTGGTTGGCTAGGAAACAATAATAGGTTGGGTCATGCTTTGGTTTTCCTCTCTCTCTTGACATGATGGAAGTGAAGAAATCAAACAGTCAGAGTGAGGGAAGCAATTGATCAAGAGGATGATAAGACATGAACAACACTGGGAGAGAAGAGGGATCAACAAGCAAAACCAAAATGAGATACAATGGATAGATATCGAGCATAAATGCAGCAATATTTCCAGTTCCATCCATGGAAAGAGCCATTAAGCCTGAGTTGACAACACTTAGCTTCCTTGCACCTATGCAAATGCAATCTGACGCCATGCCAAACATGTGCATTAAGTTTCCCATGCGGTCCAGGCTTGCAACCAAGTCCCCAACATTAATGTTCTACACCAGAGTGAAGTAATGGAGGAAGGCAGAAATTGTTCGCAATGATTTGATTTCCCTCATGTTCACCAAGTGGCACCCCATCCAGGGTATTATTATTTCATGTTAGCCATTAGAAATCGTTTCATTTTAATTACTTTGATCATGATAATACTCATGTAAGACTATTTCTACACAATTACTTCTACCTCAACTTCCAAATCATTGAATCCTCTCATACCTCCATCCCATAAAGATTCTATGAGACTCTTACCCACTCCCACCTTCCTATGTAAATACTTTCTATATAGTGCGGTCACTTTTTCAATTTTATACAATCTATAATATACACACATTTAGGTTGGTGGTGACTTATTTTTCCAAGTTTAACTGACAGAAAGTGTTCTAAAAACTATCTAAAATTTTTAGGGTCCTGCTTACTTAGGATACTTTTAGGATACATCCATAAAGTATCCTAAGTAAAAATTTTAGGGTATACTTGAAACCAACTTTAGATAAGTTAATCAAATGTATTGGTTCTATAGTACACTGAGAACAATACTCGGGGAAATCACTATCCAGTACCTAGGTAGTTGAGTAGTGAGACTATGGGCATGATTGGGTCTACTTAGTTAGTTCCTTGAGATATTGGAACACGTACTACTACTCGACCCCACAAATATATTAGAGATCTATATCACCTCACACTCCCTTTCACTCAGGACCCGATAACATTTTTTAGTGAGCTCACCTATGATGGAACCATATAAACCACTTCATACCCACTCTCTAGAAAATATGGCCACACACTCTACTACCGACAAGTTGGATCACATGGAAAATCAATTTCATCAAATTCAACAGACCATAAGTGGTTGGGATGAGAAGTTGGATAGCTTGGAAAAAAGGTTGATCGAGAAATTGGCATCTATGATAGCTCAAGGCATACCAGAAGAAGAACCCTAGAATGCACAACACCTTGAGCCACACCATGAAGAAACTTCTTGCTTAGGACTATTTATCCACCCACAACCCTATTTAGGTCCTCGTAACCATAAACCAATGGATAATAACATATGGCATCGTTTTCCTAAGGTGGACCTAAATAAGTTCGATGGTTTTGACCCATCAGGATGGGTCACCCAGATGGAACATTACTTCACCCTCCATGGAATTACTGATGACATGGTGAGACTTAGGGTGGGGGTATTTTATATGAATCTCGAACGATGACGATGGTGGGAATGGCATAAAAAATCCTATGTGGGATACATTGCATGGAATTAGTTTGTTAAATCTATCTGTGTGCATTTCAAGCGAGATAGTCACTATTTGGGGCAGTTTACTAAGTTACGCAAAGTAGGCTCAATCGTCGAATTTATGTCATATTTTGAGAAATTATCCATTAGTATAGAGAAATTAACATATTATTTCTATAAATAATGTTTCATTAGTGGCCTCAAGGAGGATATTCAAGCACAAGTCAAAATGTAGTGTCCCTCTACTTGGTTGTAAGTGTCTCAAAGGGATTTAGAAGTAGAGACGGTGATCAATGCACAAACCAAAAAACCATCTTTCATTTCCTCCACTCAGCCTTCCCAGGTTAATTCCTCCAGCACAACCCCTACTCATCCCTTGAAAGTACAAAGGTTGTCTATAGAAAAAATAGAAGATTGCCAAAGGCATGGACTCTGCTATAATTCTGATTAAAAATAAGCTCCAAGTCATATGTGTAAAGAACATAAGTGTTCCATATTGATATGGCCACTCTATCCTTAAACAAAGACACAACTACGAAGAGACATGAAAGTTAGTAGTTGAAGACACCAACTCTCTGACTTAGGAAAAAATCGAACCTCCATTCCCTCAGAAAGAAACCCTAATTGCCCTATATGCATTATCAAGCATTTCGACTAAACAAACCTTGAAACTTATGAGCTAATTCAAGCACCAAAAAGGTGTAGTCTGTAAATGTGTTGAACCTACACAGAATAGATATATCTAAACAATAATATACACATTTCCAAAGAGAATTGGAGAAAGAAGAAGAAGGAGAGAAAGAATGAAATAATTCCCATTAACCATTGTGAATAATGAATAATTTACACATGATATACTCTGTATAACTCAATGAGTGTGCACTGGAGGAGAACCAATGCACCATAGTGGTGGTCTAGAGTGAAATTCCACCTAGTCTAGTCTCTCAGGTAGTTACGGGAGTGAACTGCCACCTAGTTGATTTAACTAGTGAACTAGTCTTTAGTCAACTAATTGAATAGAGAGTAGTGAGGAGTTAACTCAGGGAATCAAGGGTAATGCGCCAATCTGGTGATGATACCAAGGAAAGGTCGAATTAGCATGGTGATGATCCCAATGTTGCATGGTGAGACAAAACCAATGCAACATCTAAACTCAAATCAACTAGTCAAACTGAAGTGTCAACTGAAAGAGAATATTCTCCAGGTGGAATATTCTCCCCTAAAATATAGGAGACTGGATAATGACTAATTATGACTAACAAACAAGGAAAAAACTTAGGAAAAAGAAATCCTAGGTGTGTGTGAAGTAACACCAACACCCCCCTTGCACATCACTATGGTGAAAATAAAGAATGGATCCCAGCAACGAGGCCATGTTAGGTACCCAAATACAAAAGATACACTGAAATAAAGTGAGGAAAGAGGGAAAACATTATGGGAAACC
>ML780555.1:533763-577134 GCA_009831015.1 Picea engelmannii | reverse complement strand
CCCCCCCCCCCCCCCCCCCTCAAGGTACAATGTATGTAAAAAGAAGAAATGCAATTGCTAGGCAACTGTTCCCTTCACTCCAAGACGACTTCGCAGAGAATGGAACTTATGCTCAGTGAAGGTCTTGGTGAAGATGTTTGTCATCTGTTCCACTGAAGGAAAGAACTGTAAGTCGATGATCCCCTTGTGTACTATGTCTTGGATGTAGTGCATGTGGATCTTGATGTGCTTCGTCCACTGCCTCTAAACTGGATCTTTGCATAACTTTAGAGTGCTCTGGTTATCACACCAGATAATGATCGGTTGATGAAACTAAATGCCCAACTCGATGAGAAAATGTTGTAGCTACATAGCCTGAATGGTTATGTTAAATACCCATTTGTACTCTGCCTTGTCTGAAGATAGAGCAATGGAAACTTGCTTCTTTCTCGACCAAAAGATAGGCCCAGAACCAAGACTCAGTCAGTAAATAGATGTGGACTTGCGATCAGTGTTATCGCCAACCCAGTCAGAATCAGTAAACCCAATGAGATCTAATGTAGATAATGCTGCATAATGAATCCCAAAGGTGATGGTGCCCTGTACGTATCGAAGGATACGCGTTGCAGCTTTCCAATGTAGCTCATGTGGCTCTTGCATGAACCTGGAAACTGCGCCAACTGCATATGAGAGGCTTGGTCTAGAGTGTGTGAGATACAACAAGCTCCCCACTAGCTGTCTATACAGTGTGTTGTCAACCAGTGGAGTCTCCTCGCCATCATCAAGTTTGACTCCTGATAGGAAAGGAGTTGGGGCAGACCTGCAGTCTGTCATGTGAAATCTCTCAAGGAGATATCGTGCATACTTGTCCTGAGACAGTTTGATGTCTAATGCATCATGACTGATCTCGAGTCCAAGGAAGAATTGTAGCAGAGCCATGTGTCTCATCAAAAACCTTTCATGTAGAATCTTCTTGACTACAACAATCGTTGAAGTCGAGCACCTGGTGATCAACAAATCATCGACATACAAAACTATAAGTAGAAGTGAATCAGTCATCCTAAGCATGTAGACATTCAGGTTTGATTTACAATGTACAAAGTTCTGTGACAATAGGTAGGAATCCATCTTGGCATATCATGCCCTCGGAGCCTGCTTGAGGCCATAAAGCAACTTCTTCAGTCGACAAACCAAAGATGAGTCCTGCATAAATCCATGGGGCTACTCCATATAGATCTCCTCAGAGAGATCACTATGAAGAAATGCATTCTTCACATCCATCTGATGAACTTACCATCCCTTGGCTGCCACAATGGAAAGTGCCAATCATATGGAATTCATCTTCGCTACTGGAGAGAAGGTCTCATCATAGTCAATACCATGCACCTGTTGAAAGCCTTTGGTGACAAGCCTGGATTTGTATATGTTAATCTATCCATCTATTGCGCTCTTGGTCCTATAGACCCATATTCATCTAACAAGTTTCCTCCCAGAAGGAAGGGGAACTAGATCCCAAGTCTGGTTCTCGAGGAGGGAGTTGTATTCCTCATGCGTGGCGGATTCCCAAAAGGGATTTCCAGCAGCTTCTCCATAAGACTGTGGATCTAAAGAATGAACCAAGAAAAGATGCTTATAGGGAAATGGTTCAGTGGTCATGAGTGTAATAGGAGGCTCCTCAAAATTAGATTGAGTCCTCCTAGTATCGGCTGGATCACCAACGAGATCCCCTGCATCCTAAAGAGTAGTATGTGCCCACTTGGGCCTCTTCTTTGGCTCTGCAACTGCATCTGGATGCTCTAAATATGCATCTGACTGTAATGACTCTGAATCTGAATCACTTGAGTCCTCTGAATCAGAACTCTCATCTAAATAAGAGTCAGCATGTGCATGCTCATCATCTCGGATAGGTGGAAGAGTGAAGGTGTTTGCATGCAGCTGTTGAGGTACATGTGAGACACTTTCCTTGAATTGGACACTACGCTCAATGATGAGCCAATCTAAGGAAAGATCAATAAGACGATATCCCTTCACACCGTCAGAGTATCCAAAAAACAATGCACTTAGTGCTCTGTGGATCAAGTTCCTTCCTCTTTTCAGAGGGAATCTTGGCCCATGCACGTGAACCGAAAATGCGAAAGTTGGTCACTTCCAGTTTGAGGCCACTCCAAGCCTCGTAGGGGGTCTTATCCTTGACAGATATATGGGGAGATCTGTTTTGTATGTGTGTTGCATAGTTAAGTGCTTCAGCCCATAGTCTATGTGGTAATGACTTTGTATGCAGCATGCAAGATGCCATCTCCTTTAGAGATCAGTTTTTCCACTCAGAAACTTCATTTTGTTGTGGAGTATAGGGAACTGTGTGATGAAACTGAATCCCTGCCTCATGGAAAAGATTATGGATCTCATGATTTACATAATCTCCCCTATTATCATTTTGGAGGACTTTTATCTTCTTTCCGGACTATGTCTCAACCAGGGCTTTGAAATATTTGAGGTGTTGAAAGACCTTGGATTTTTTCCTGACAAAGTAGATCCATGTAAAACATGATAAATCATCAACAAAAATGAGAACAAACCTCTCTTTGTTGACCGATGGATGTGGAAAATGACCCATGAGGTCACTATGGATCAGATCTAAAGGTGTGGAGGCTCTATGAGACTTTCCCTTGTCGAATTTCTCTTGAGGGTGTTTCCCGAGAACACATCCCTCACACACCCCCTTGGAGAAATGGATGTCTAGTAGACCATCAACCAATATTTTCTTACTAATTTGTTTCATGTATCTTAAATTCAAATTTCCAAACCTTTCATGCCATATCCTACTACTTTCATCAACATGAGTAAGCAGTAAAGCAGAATCAAGTTCAATGAATTCAGAAAATGTATACAATCTAGACTGATGATTTACCTCATCGGTAGCAACCCTGGAGTTGGTTTGCATGTCGTAGATGTCCACAGAATTTGGTGTGAATATGAATTTTTTTTCGGTGCTGGAATTCTTTATCTGATACACGGAGAGAAGGTTGACAGAAATTTTGGGAACATGCAACACATTCTCGAAGCTTCCGTTGGTGAGTTCAATCCTTCCTTTGTCGGTGACTTCGACAGAAGAGTTTTCCCCCATCAGAATAGGAGGAACTTTGCATGCATCCAATGAAGAATAGACTGTTTCTGAGGCAGCCATGTGATGTGATGCTCCTGAATCTATGATCCAAGCATCGGGAGAGGAGTTGATTGTAATCAAGGCATGGCTAGAATTACCTTTCTTGGAATTCAGATCTTTTGGCTTATCCTTCTTGGCACCCTCGAGGATGCGATATACAAGTTTGTTTTGCTGAAGTATTTGAGACATGAGATATATTTTCTTTTGCATGCATGGAGATTCCGGATGGAATCATTTGTGAAAGTACGAGAATTTCTCCCCTTTTCTTCCCTTTTACCCTTTGGATCCGGAGGCATCAATGAAGGGTTTTCTGTACCCTTCCTTCTTCGGATGTGCATGAGCTTTCCGTTTATCTTTATCTTTATATTTCCGATATTTGTGGATGCCATCATGCACAGTGAGTGCATGCACCCTTGGGCCTTTGATTGTTCCCATGTTGATGAGCTTGGTTTGCTCTTGTGTCAGGGATTCGATAAATTCCTCAAGAGAAGGCATCTTCCAGGTGGTTCCAGAAGTGAATCTGACAGTATGGAATGTGGATACGAATACAGAGAATTTAGGACCAATCTTGGAGATAATGGTGAGAACCATTTGTTTCTCCTCCTTCGATTTATCAACCCCACAAGCTTTGAGTTGCGACAGTAAATCCTTGAATTTTGTAAAGAAATATTGGATATTGTCGAAGCTATTTGGATCCAATGTGAGCAGCTCCACCTCTAGCATGTGTCCCCTCATCTCATCGTGTTTTCCAAAGATCCCTTACGAGGTGGTCCAGGATTCATTGGGAGTCTTACAGGAAGATATGTGAAAAAGGAGATCGGGAGAAATACGACTGCAAATTGTACCGAGTGTGTCATCCATGTGATTTAAATACTTGGATTTTTCTATGGCTGATGTTGGTTTTGTATTTGTATTCAAGGTTAACCTGTACAACCCTCTGGTTCAGAGATGTATGGCTATTTTATCCTTCCATGCAAAATAGTTGTAAGGTGTAAGAATGAATTCTTTTTGGAAATCCATCTTTTCAATGTCTTCAATCTTTTGTACCTGCAAAAAAATTTGGTGTAGATTTTAATTAGAAGTCAGTCGGCTCTGATATCATGTAAATGTGTTGAAACTTCAGAGAATAGATCTATCTAAACAATAATACACACATTTTCAAAGAGAATTGGAGAAAGAAGAAGAAGAAGATAAAGAATGAAAGAATTATCATTAACCGTTGTGAATAATGAATAATTTACACATGATATACTTTGTATAACTCAATGAGTGCGCACTGGAGAAGAACCAATGTGCCATAGTGGTGGTCTAGAGTGATCTGGACACACACCAGCAATTACGGGAGTGAACTGCCACCTACTCTAGTCTCTCGAGCAGTTACGGGAGTGAACTACCACCTAGTTGAGTTAACTAGTCAACTAGTCTTTAGTTAATTGACTAAACAAAGAGTAATGAGGAGTTAACTCAGGGAATCAAGGGTAATGCACCAATTTGGTGATGATACCAAGGCAAGGTCTAATTATCATGGTGATAATATCAATGTTGCATGGTGACAAAACCAATGCATCATCTAAACTCAACTCAACTAGTCAAACTGAAATGTCATCTGAAAGAGAATATTCTCCAGGTGGAATATTCTCCCCTAAAATATAGGAGACTGGATAATGAATAATTATGACTAATAAACATGGAAAAACCTTAGGAAAAATAAATCCTAGGTGTGTGTGAAGTAACTCCAACATAGTCATGGTCGATAGTGGAAGTACTCACAATTTTATTCACAAAAGAGTGGTAGAAGAAACCCATTATTTTGTACACCTGATGCACAACTTTCAAATCATGATCACCAATGGAGGTATGATGAAATGTGGGGGTAGATGTGGAAATTTCAAACTCCAAAAGGGAGATCAATATCTCAAAACTTGTCTATTTTCTATCAATATGGGTGGTTGTGATACAGTATTGGGGGTAGAATGGCTAAGCATGTTGAGACCATGCACCATGGATTTCAAGGAACTATATGAGTTTCACTAAAGAGAGTCATGTACACACCCTTCAAAATATTTAGGAAAACCTTCTTGAAATAGTCAGTTATGCTCATATGAAGAAGTTATTAAATAAATGTCACCAACATTATTTCCCAATTTAATGCCATATAGGTTATGGAAAGTATGACACAAGAAATCCATCCAGACTTGAAACTAGTCCTCAATAAACATCATCAGGTCTTTGAGACACCAAAGGTTTTACCCCCTTCTCGTGGAGAGCATAACCATAGTATTCCTCTAATTCAACGAAGTCAACCACCAAATGTAACATTCTTATTGATGCCCTTTTGCACAAAAGAATGAAATAGAAAAGATAATTTAGGAACTATTGGAGGCAGGGGTCATACATCATAGTACAATCCTTTATTCATCACTAGTAGTCATGGTGTTAAATAAGGAAGGCACTTGGTTCATGTGTCCTAATTTTATGAATCTTAATAAGTTGATGATCAAGGATGAATTTCTTATCCTATTTATTGATTATCTTCTAGATGAACTTCAGAGATACAAGTTTTTCACAAATCTTGATCTGTGTTCAAGTTGCCACCAAATCAGGATGAATGAGACAAACATACCTAAGACAACCTTATAGACACATGAATGTCATTATAAATTTTTATTGATGCCTTTTGGTCTTTGTAATGCTCCATCCAGTTTCCAAAGCCTCGTGAAAAGGATTTTTAAATCCTTCCTATGCAATTTTGTGATGGTCTTCTTCGATGATATCTTGATTTACAGTAAATCATGTGAATCACACATAGATCATGTCGACAAGTCATTGAAACTCTCGAGGGAAATGTTGGAACATGTGGCTCCTTTGTAATCTCACCATGTGGGATTGATTATGTCGACCAAGTCTTTGGGTTGACGGTTGACTAAACCCTCGATTGACCATGTCCACTTATGGATTCCTGATCCACGTTTTATGGACAGGTGGAACTGCCTTCACTCAAGTTTGTTGATTTTTGTCTATGACCAAACCTATTTATAGACGATATTAGTGGTTGGTATATCATCATCTCAGATTGTCAGATAATATCGGGAGATCTTCTCTCGCTCTCATTGAGCGACCTGTGCTTCAGTTCTATGGTGTATTTTGACACCACTATTGTCTCTTGGATCCGTTGTCCTCTGCGTTCACTCCTTGTCCCAACATGGTATCATATTGAATGGTTCTTTAATATTGGGATCATATAAGAAGACTCAGATGGAAGTGAGAGATTCGTGAAGCTACAATGGGTGAAAATTGATTACTCGTCTTGGGCTACTGAACCACAGTAATATATTTTTTTGTTCTAGTTCTTCCCTCAACCAACTAAGATTTTTTTAAAGTGGGAATGATTTGGATTATTTCACAAATATTTATTCACGTATTTGCATGGTTCCTCCCCTTTGTTGGATAGAGAAGTATCATTGTTGGATTGAGCTACAGTTCGACTCATTTATTTTTTATTAATCTTTCCTTCTCTTACGTGTGGCCTTCGCACTTGATTGATGAAGGAAGGATTTGTGGAAGTCCGTGAATACCCTAGTTCTCATTGATCAACTCAACTCAAAACTCGGCACCCGCATTTCACTTCGTAGATATGGACTGGAGTGAAGGGAAATTTGATCAAAAAATTTGACCTGGAGGCCAACCCGACTTGAATTTGGAACCCTTGAATAGTGTGAAGGCTCCTTTGACCAGTGCAAATATGGTTCAACTTGGATGTATAGGGTTAGCCTAACTTGGTTGGAACTTGACTTGGAACTAACCCCAAATAAATCGGAGTCCAACTTGACTTACAAATCTCTCGACCTACAAAATCGATTGATGTCGAATATCCTTGGAATTTGGTCTTGGTTAATACCATAGCCTAAACTTGTGTGACTCAAAGGAGGTTGGATTTTCTTGCTCAAGCCTTCATTGATTGTAGAGATTCACCTGATGCATGTAGTTTTTTTCTAGCCTTTGTCTTGACTTGGAAGATACACCAGCCAACCTTTATGTCGACTACTCGTTCTCTCCACTCGACTCGATGTGTAATAGGTATGACTGACCTACATACGTGGGACTTGACAAATATTTGAACAGATTCTTGGTTCATGTATAACAACTCTCGCATGATGAAATATATGTGTCCTTGATCTTACCTCAACGCCAACTTAAGTTCGACTAACTTAGTATAAAGTCAACTGGTGGTCTATGTTGAGAATGGGTGACTTCGACTTCTTGTTATAGTCAACTTCTTGTCCATTATATTTTGTTGCGGATTTGTGCTTGGATCGTGCCCTCCATCGATAATGGGAATATTGGAACAAAGACAAAGCTCTAATGCTTCAAAAATTGCAGGAGATTCATGCAAAGAAGTCTATCACCTTGGAAGAATCTCACAGTCGACTTCATGGAGAAGTCATTGCCTTGCAAAATGTCATTTCACAGTTGCAGACTGAGGATTAGCACCTGACCAGTGAGCTAAAGAAAACCCATACCTAGTTGGAAGATGAGGTTTCCCTCTTTCAAACCAGCCTTCTGCAATGGTTTGATGAAAAATCTAGGAAGGTTGTTGACCTAGAATAGGCCATGGAACTATTTTCCAAGAACTGGTGGATGATTTTAGTGATAAAAGGATCTTGTCGATGATCTCATGAAAGAGGTGAAAGTCCTCTCTTGTGAAAATATTTCCTTGAAGACAGAAAATGCAGGACCGAAAAATCAATTGAAATATGCAAAAGACTTGTTCCATACTATTGTGACTGAGCACTCCAAAAGAGTTGTTTCCATGGGGAAAATTGTTGCCAGATTTTTTCAGACTCTTGCATATGAATTTGAGGAGAAGTCTGACCTTCTTTAAAATTTGGAAGAAGACGAGAAATCCCTTCCTCAGACAACAATGAGCACAAATGTCATCCATTTGATGGAAGAAAATACCCATCTAAGTCGTGAGGTTGTCCACTTGCAGGCCTCCATTGATGAGATTCGTGAAGAAGTTGCTCCTTTCCAAGAAGATAATAGTTGATTGTTTGATGAGTATCAAACATTGAAGGAATATTGTGATGCCATATTGTTGTAGCTGACTGAAAAGGATGAAACTCTTCGAAGCTTACAGACTGCTGAATAGAATGTTGAGACAACTACTAAGAAGAAAAATGATTCTGTTGAGTTGCTTGTTTCTTCTTCCACCATTGTCATTAGTCCAGTTGTTTATGAGAATATTGTTTATGTTTTTTATCTTCCAAGCTCACACATTTATTCTCCACCCCATGCTTATGTTTTTAATAAATACGTTGTCAATTTATTCTTTGAAACTGATAATTGTGTTATTTCTCATAGCTTTGAAAACCACACTACATGTATAGGATCCTGACTACTCAGCAAGATGGGATATACTGGAGGAGGACTTGGAAAGAAAAGATAGGGTATTGCTTCTCCTATTGTGCCTGAGATGTTTCCACCAAGAATAGGTCTTGGATATGATGTTGTTGTTGCCTCATTGTCTACACTTTCCCTTGCTACAAATAGGGAAGTTTTGTTTGTCATGGGTGGATTTCAGACTGATTTGTTGGAAAAGAAATCTACTAAACCAATTGTTGATATGGTTGTTCCTGAAATACCAAATTCTAAGAATATTGTTGATGATGACATTGCTTTTGTTATACCAGGTTGTTCTACTCTTAAGAGTACACCTGAACCTAAGCTTATATCTCTTGATCAACATGCACAATCCTCTATGCCTTATCATCATCCTCGCCATCGAAGAAATGGCAACCATGCTTTTAGATTTTTGCAGAAGAGATGTGAAAGATAGAACTGTGGACCCATAACAACTACCAAGATTGATTGTGGTTGCATTGATGAGTGGTCATGGGTGCATCTGACAAAATGTTTGCAGAGATACTATCATTTTGTTTCGTCGGTTGTACAGACATACAATGCTCCTCTTCATTACTGATGCTTTGCACTCGTCAACCACAAGGTTCGACCTGACTTGACAGTCGACTGGAGTTCGACTGGGATGTTGGTCGATTAAGATTCGACCTGACTTGGAAATCGCCTGGAGGTGTTTTTGACTATTTATTTGTCAACTGGGTTTTGGCTATCTATTGCAGGTTGACTAGTCTGTTTCGACGAAGATTTATTGTTGATGCTTTGACCCCCCGGTTGTGTTTAAATGGGAGAGTAATTTGAATTTGTTGATGTGTAAACCCAAATGATGTGCTTTGATTTATTGAGACTGATCGAAACATGTTTGATTGTGTTGTTGGGAGTTGTACTTCTACTTATTGTACCTAATACAGAGACAGTTGGATTGACAAAGACTAATTATATTGGTGTGTTCTTGTCTAGTCACCTAATTGACTAGCTAGTGATGTCTTGTTCTCTAGTCAATTGATCGAATGGGACCGTGTTTTTGTTGGGTTTATATATTATTTGCAGTAAAATTCTAGAAAAGGTAGATCGACTAACGATCAAAGATCGAGGTGGATCGACAACAGTCAAGGTCAAGGTGGATCAACAACAAGTCAAAGGCCGAGGTAGTCGAATGTGTATTCGAAGATATCGACGACAAGTCAACCAACAAGAGGTCGAAGTGAGAGAGTGAGATGACCGACTAGAGACAGAATGAAGGCTGACTAGTATTCGACTGGTAATTCGACTGAAATATCCCAAATCTGGTTGGTCCGGATCTCTACTGTTGAACTAGTGTTTCGAATCTCGGATCGGATACTCTAGGGGTTTTTGGATGTGTTTGATTTAATTGTTTAACATTATTGTTTATTTTTGCATGTGTGTGTCATAAAAATAAGTTTTAAGAAGTATATACGATGCATGTGAAATAAGGAACAAACACCATCTCAATAGTATGTATTATGGGAAAAAGCAGGAAATACAATGATATGCTGAAAGCAGAGAAATAAGCATCATCTAGATCTCATGGATCATCATTGGAATACAATGCAACTAATACAAAATACCTGTGATCAGAGGATGTGGATAGATATTCACATGCACAAATATATCGGCAAAACACAGTTCTGGAAACGCACGACAACTGCTGCAAAAGCTGGATAAACTCGCCTTGGTGGCTATACTCAACCGAATCACCTAAAAATTGTCCCAAACTGAGAATCATGGCTTCTAGGATCCTCTTGATGACTGTAGGACTAAATTTATACTCCATGAGGTTGTGTATGAACCTCGAATGACATCCCCTGGGGGGTTGTGCACCTCCTAGGCTCTAAGAGTGTGCCCTAGTGATTCCATCGATGAAATCCATTGATATATGTCTTGAAATGTGTGCCCTAGAGTCCTATGTAGTTGGTCAGAAGGGTTTCCTCTGATCTTATCTGGAAAGCCTCCTGGAACCCCAAACGTCCCTCCTCAAGAGTTGCACACTTCTTAGTTGTATGATGCACCCTGGTAGATTCCACCGTCAGACTATGATGACCGATGGCTCAAAGGAAGAACCCTATTATATTCCACCGTCAGAATATGATGATTGGTGGCTCAAAAGAAGCACCCTGGTATCCTCTCAACTGGATCAGAAGGAATGTACGAGATAATCCTTGGTCTCGTGTAGCTACACAAAACCCTCTCTAACCCTTGCACCCTCCCTGGATGCATTGCGCAATCTCTGCAATGGATACAAATACTTCTAAACTGGCACGATGAAACAATTGGATGGTTTTTACCCATTATTTGTGTCACCTTTATGATCGTTAATGATGTACACCTATCCTTTGTCTTTAGAAGGATCAATGGCCTGAATCCTTGAAGAAAAATGAAGACACATTTTCCCAGAAAGATGAAAATTGTCTTTTCCATTGTAAAAACCTTATAAAAAGGGATCGTCTCACCTAGCTCAATGTTAAGGGTGTGACGATTTAGGATAAACGCAGGTTTCACCAAAATGTCTTGTGACGTTGTCACGGTTTTCTCAGTATTAAGGGTGTGACGATCTTTTTTATGAAGAAAAAAAAAACATCTTCTCGACATTTATAGATTAGAAGCTTCGAGGGTGAGGTGGTGTCCGATCAGTTTGTATCTGAGTCACATCCTTCTTCTAGTGGGATCATCCTAACCTCCTCATCCTATCCTTTTCAGCTTATAAAATGAGAGGATTTCTCATGGGAAAAGCTAGTTGCTGAGTCCTTGAGCTTTGGAATGGTTAGAGAATTTTTGGAGCTTCAGCTTAGTCACAAAGATTTAGCTAATGAGATATTAGTCTAGCCAAGGGTTTGGAGTGTTTGGACCTATGTTGGCTTTGAGTTTCACTTTTCCAAGCTAATATTGTGAGTGACTTTCAAATCTATAGTCTTAGAAACCGTGGAGCTGAAGTGTGTGGGAAGCAAGGAACCGTTGGAAGGAACCTAACAACATCAAGGCATTTGCTTGTATCTTTCTTCCACAATATTTAATACAATGATATATTTATTTCCCATAAAATTGTTCTTATTTTATTGTATGACTCCTTGATAACATACATAGGTTTCGTTGAGTATACATTGTTGCTTTCACTTCATTGGCTTATGTATTTTTACAGGTTCAACATCCCATAAGCCTTGGAACAGAGCGAGGATGACACCAGTGATGACAAACGACATTTAAAAGGTATGTCATTTATCTCTTATTAGTTAGTATGCTTGATAATTAAAACTTAGGGAACGTTTTATGTTCTATCTTGTTTTGTTCTAATCTCTTGTTGAAGTTAGGGAGATTAGTGTGTGTCTGCACTTACCGATTTTTTCGATAATAATGGTATCTTTGATAGGATAGGGTGTGTCTTCCAACACCAAAACCGATCTGGGTGGTGGTTTCCTCCAGAAATCCACAAAACATCAAAGAGGTCGAATTCCTCCTCTGGAAATTGTTCTCAACATAAAATCATAACACAATGAGGAATTAAGTCAAATTCCTCCTTTTATATCTTCCTTGATCTAATTCTTCATTGACATCACTTAAGCTAGGCACTTTTCCTCCTAAGTTGAGTGGTTAATTAATTAATTCCCGCCCTCAACACCTTTTTCTTCTATTTCTCCATTGAATTAGGATTAAGTGACTTTTCCTATGCTTTTTGGCTTAATTCATCGTTTAGCCATTTGTTCACCCTTATTTCTCCCTGTGTTCCCTGTTGGTGCCTGACTATAGTCTACAGGAAAATATAGACTATTAAGTCACTCCCTACTGGCCTACTCTTGGGAATGGGACATCACAATCCTCCCTTCCTGAGATTGTCTATCCTCAAGCAACATCAGTCCTGGGTGTTGTAATATATGCTCTCCCTCCTATGTGGCATCCTCCACTAGAAGTCCCCTCCATCTGACCAAGCACTCCTTGATAACCATGCTCCTCAATCTGTGCTCTCTCTACTCTAGCAACTCCTCCAGTACTAGCTCCAACTGACACTCCTCATCCAAGGGTGGAAACTCCTCTGAAATGATAACATGTTGTCCCACTTCCTTTTTAACGCAAGAAACATGAAATATGTTGTGGATATTACTACCCTCCAGCAACTCTAGCTCATATGCCACCTTGCCTACCTTCCTGATGATTTTGTATGGTCCATAGAATCTATGATTTAGCTTCCTTGCCCCGCTTCTTTTTGAGGAAGATTGTATGTACAACTTTAATTGCAGGAAAACCAATTCCCCTACCTTGAAACTACTATCTATCCTCTTCCTTTCCACATAGATATTCTATTGGTGTTGAGCTGCCTGTAAATTCTCCTTTACTGCCTGTAGAATCCTCTGACTCTCCTCAACCCAGTATTTGGCCCTCGGGACCCTGCTATCTCCAAACACCATCTCCACAAAAGAGGGCGCATCATATCCATACAATTCTCTAAACAATGACACCCTGATAGACATGCGGTAAGTTGTGTTGTAACAATACTCACCTATGTGCAACCATCTCACCCATGTACATTGCTTCCACCCCATATAATTTCTCAGATACCCCTCCACCCATTTGTTGACAATATTTGTCTGTCCATATATTTGTAGGTCGTATATAGTACTCATGTATAACTTTGTGCCCACCAACTGGAAGAGTTCATTCCAAAACACATTGACAAAACACCCATCTATGTCACTAACTATCTGTCGGGGTAAACCATGCAACCGGAAAGACTCTCTGAAAAAATATATTTGCTACCTGTATGGTCTTGTAGTCTGTGGGTATGGCAAAGAAGTGTGCAATTTTTTTCAGCATGTCCACCACTACAAATATACAATCCATGCCCTGCAGTCGAGGAAGTCCTGTAATGATATCCATAGAAATTCTCTCTCATTTCTAATCCGGAATGGGTAGAGGTTGAAGTAACATTAGGGAGTGTGTCTGCTCGGACTTGTTTTTCTTACAATTTGTGCACTCTCGTATCTGTTTCAGTACATCATCCTTGAGACCCTTCCATGAGAATCTCTCCATGATCTTCCTATAAATTTTGAAGTATCTCTGATGCTCGAATATGGGCAAATCATGACACACCTTCATAATATTCCCTTCCAAGGTATATTCTGGAACCAAATAGATCTGATCCTTGTATAAAATTAAATCATCTAGCACCCAGTATCTATCATCAACTACATGTCCATCCAATTCCTCACAACCAAAGTTTTTTTGGAGTACTCCACCAACAAATGTGCCTTCCAATCCATGCAAATATCCATCATCGAACACCCTATTGGCATCCTGGACAAGGCATCTGCTACGATGTTCCTTTTTCCTTTAACATACTCAATGTCAAATTCAAAGGCTTGGATATTTTAAACCCACTTTTATTGTCTCTCACTAAGATCTTTTCGATCCAGGAAATACTTCATAATGTTGTGATCAACCTTCACTACAAATCTGCTACCCACCAGATACTGTCTGAATTTGGTTAAGGCATCCATGATTGTCAACATTTCCTTTTCATAAATCAAGTAGTATCTCTGACTCATTGAGATTCCTTCTCTTGAACACAATGGGATGGCCTCCTTGCATCAAAACTTCTCCAATCCCCACCACTAATGCATCACACTCTAAGACAAATAGCCGAGAGAAATCTGAAAGGGCTAGAACAGGGCATGTGCTCATAACCTCCTTCATTTTCTCAAATGTCTTTTGTAACTCATCTGTCCAATGAAAAGCACCCTTATTGGTTAGATATGCGAGGGGTGCTCCCAACTGTGAAAATCCTCTGACAAATTTCCTATAGTAACTACATAACCCAAAGAATCCCTTCATCTCCATGAGGTTCTTGGGCGTCGGCCAATCCAAAATAGCCCCGATATTCTCCTGATGAACTTGTAGTCTCTGCTCATTGATGGTATGCCCCAAGTACAATAGTTATCTCATCCCAAACTCACACTTGGACTCCTTGGCATATAATGACTATGCCTTCATAATGCCCAAGAACTCCTCCAAATGTGTCATATTCTCATCCCATGTCCTGTTGTAAATCAATATGTCATCGAAGAATACCAAAAGGTACTTCCTCAACTTCCCCCTGAAGATGTGATTCATGCAAGACTCAAAATTGGTTGGCGCATTATTCAATCCAAATGGCATGACCAAAAACTCGAAATGACCAAAATGACATATGAACATTGTCTTCTCTATGTCCTTCCCCCTAATGTTGATCTGATGATATCTTGACCGCAGGTCAATCTTGGTGAAGAAAACTGCCCCATGTAGCTCATCCATCAACGCATCTATGCACAGAATGGGGTACCTATTATTTATCATTTTCTTATTGAGGTATTTGAATTCAATGCACATCCTCAATGTGCCATCTTTCTTCAATACTAGAATGACTGGAGAAGCAAAATGACTCATATTGGGCCTAATGTGCCCCATCACAATCAATTATTTGATTGTTTTCTTGATCTCATCCTTGAATCTCTTAGGGTGCCTATAGGGCACGGTGATCACCAGTGTATCCCCTGTCTCCAACTCAATAGTATGCTCGAACCCCTTGTCTAGTGGTCTCCCTAGTGCTATCGGCCCAAACATTGGCTCATACTGACTCAAAAGCTTCCCGATTTGTGGATGGTAATGCTCTTTTCCCTCTGAACCCTTTCAGGTGGTGATCAAACACCCTGTTGCATATGCTACATCACCGTGATGGAATATCCATTCCATCCTCTTCAATGATACTGCTCTGGGTGCTCCTGTAGACATACCTCTCAGTACCACTCTTGATCCATTGGCGTCTTTAAAGCTCATGGTCAACGTCTTATAGTTTAACCCAATCTCCAACAATGAATATACCCAATGTACTCCCAACACTGCATCTGTATCTGACAGGTCAACTACATAAAAGGTGTTCGTTAGGGTGTAGTTGTCTATCTTAACCTCTAGGTCTAGGACCATGTCCAAGCATGTCATAGTGTATCCTCCTGTCATTGCCATGTAGAACCCTTCAAACGCCTCAATCTATAACCCCCTCCTGGCTACTAAGGACGCATCTAAAAAATTGTGGGCAGCCCCACCATAAACTAGAGTTTTCATGTGTTGTTTTTGTACAAGGCCCTTGATCCTGAGAGTTTTGCACCTAGGTACTCCAGAAAGGGTTTCTATGGTTCCCCCTTTCACCTTTCTTTCAGGTTTTGTCTCCTCCTCTGGTTGTGCCTCTGTCTGAATCTGAGGTTACTTTAGATGTCTCTTTGGCTCGTGTGTAGTCTCATCCTCTAAATCATTGTATGCCTATGATTTGATCTCCTCATCCTCCTCCTCACTACCTGATTCCACCTTAATGTAGTGGATATGCCCCTTTCCCATGCATCTATTCCCTAGGACCCAAGGGTCTCTGCAAGAGAATCAAAGTTTCTTCCTCATAAACTCACATCTGATGTCATCATCCAAATTGGGCTTACCCTTCCAATCCCTTTGAGGATTTTTCGGATCTCTATCTCTCTGTGGTACAAAGGGTTTGGTAAAGGTTTTGGGTTTCAAAGTTGAGTCCCCCATGTCTCTCGTGCACACAATGGCCTCCTGTAGGGTGTGATGCTTGAAAGCCTTAACCCAGTCATTCAATGGCTCTTTCAACACCTTGATGAACAACATCACCAACCTGTACTTTGATATATCTGATATGGCCACTGCCTTTCGCTAGAACTCGGTGATGAAGGCCTCAACTAACCCTATCTATCTAAACTATGTAAGATCCATGAAATGAAGTTTTGGATCTCTCCTAACAATTATCTCCATCAACCTCTTGGTGAACTCCAAGTATGAAGTAATGTGGTTGTAACCCAAGGTCACCAACCCATGGTAGCACCACTCGTGGACCTCCCCATCCAAGTGTAAGGTGGCAAAGCTGATAGCTTATGACTCTGTCATCAGGTTAAGATTGAAATATATGTCAAGATTATGTACCTATGCCTAAGCTGAGATGAGCTGAGCTTGAAAGTAGGGATGTTCATCTTTCCCACTTTCTTGATGAAATCCATGTTTTGAGTTTGTGGATTTCCCCTCTGTGTCTCCCGGGGTTTGTTCTGATGCCTGATCAAACAATAGTCTAGAAAAATCATGTATGCATGGAACTCTAGTCCTACTGCTAAATAATCTCTCATGTACTCCCCAAATGGGTCTTGTGGCACTGCCTGTCCCTGACCTGGTTGTCCTCCTACCTGCCCTAGTTTTCCCAATGGTGGCCCCCCCCGAAACTGTGGATATAATGGTCGAGGAATCCTCCCAGAAGATGTATCGGCATGGATAGGTGAAGCATGTCCACTCGCTCTGCCTTAAGATCCACTGCAGCCACTAGCCCCACCTCCCTAGTGTTCTTGTGCACCACTAGCTCCTCATGCGGCATTGGCACCCATAGTGCCCACACTGTGTTGGATCATCTATGTGTTGGTGGCCATATGTGCTATGGCATTCATCATGTCTCGTTGTCCTATGGCTAGATCATTCAAGATGTCCTGTGTACTGTCGGAATGTGTCTCAAGGCATTTCCCCCTACCCTCTAGAGTCTCTCATCTATCACCCATTGTCCTCTCTATGTCTTCCTCTGTGTCAGAGATGATGTGATCTCTGTCCTCTAACTCTGGCTCTATATTTGACTAAGTGTGGAAGGGAGTGTATTCCCTTCTGTTCCTATTTTTTTGTCTCTACTATGTCCTCTGCGGTACTGAATGTACTTGTCCCCAACATGTCATCGACCCTTTGGGTATTCTGCACCCTTTCCTGGAATCATGGGGTCATGAGAATAACTTCTTCACAAGTTGGTAGGAAGAAGGCTTTGATACCACTGAAATATCCCAAATCCAGTTGATTTGGATATCTATTGTTGAACTAGTGTTTTGACTCTTGGGTCTGATACTCTGGGGGTTTCTTGATGCATTTGAGTTAATTGTTTAACATGCTTGGTGATTTTTTCATGTGTGTGTCATACCAATAATATTTAAGCAGTATATAGGATGCATGTGAAATAAGGAACAAACACCATATCAATAATATGTATTATGGGAAAAAGCAGGAAATACAATGATATGTTGAAAGCTGAGAAATAATTGTCGGCTAGATCTCATGGATCATCAGTGGAATACAATGCAACTAATACAAAATACATGTGATCCGAATATGTGGATAGATCTGCACATGCATAGATAGATCGACAAAATACAGTTCCAGAAACTCACGGCAACTGCTACAAAAGCTAGATAAAATCGCCTTGATGGCTATACTCAACCGAATCACTTGAAATTTGTCCCAAACTAAGTTCCTTGGCCTCTAGGATCCTCCTAATGACTATCGGACTAAAGATATTCTCCTTGAGGATGTGGATGAACCCCGAATGACATCCCTTGGGGGGTTTTGTGCCGCCTAGGCTCTAGGAGTGCGACCTAGTGATTCCACCGATGGAATCCACTGATATCTGTCTTGAAATGTGCACCCTTTCCTCCTCTATACTGGGTCGGAAAGGTTTCCTCTAATCTGATCTGAAAATCCCCATGGAACCCAAAACATCCCTCCTCAAGAGTTGCACACTTCCTGGATGTCTGATGTTCCCTGGTAATTCAACCGTCAAAATATGATTATTGGTGGCTCAAAAGAAGCACCCTGGTCTCCTCTCAGCTGGGTCAGAAGGAATCAATGAGATAAGCCATGATCTCGTGCAGCGACACAAAACCCTCTTTAACCCTTGCACCCTCATTGGATGCACTGCAGAATCTCTACAATGGATTTGAATACTCATGAACTGGCACGGTGAAATACCTAGATGGTATCTATGATCGGCTAGGGTGTGTCTTCCAATACTGAAACTGATTTGGGTGGTGGTTTCCTCTAGAAATCCACAAAACATTAAAGAGGCCGACTTCCTCCTCGGGAAATTGTTCTCAACATCAAATCATAACATAATGAGGAATTAGGTTGAATTCCTCCTTTTATATCTTCCATGATCTAATTCTTCATTTAAATCACTTAAGCAAGGAACTTTTTCTCCTAAGTTGAGTAGTTAATTAATTAATTCCCCCCCTCAACACCTTTTTCTTCTATTTCTTCATTGACTTATGCTTAAGTGACTTTTCCTATGCTTTTTGGTTTAATTCATTGTTTAGCCATCTGTTCACCCTTATTTCTTCCCGTGTTCCCTGTTGATTTCGAACTATAGTCTACGAGAAAAAAATAGACTATTAAGTCACTCCCTGTTGGCCTACTCTTGGGAATGGGACATCACACCAACTTGGAGTCGACTGTAACAAAATCTTGAAAATTGTAGGATTTGTAGCCAATGATCTACATGGATATGTAACCATTTTTGGGCGCCAATTATTTAGGGTTTTCCTGTTGTAAATCCTATAAAGAGGCATGTTGTAAGGTCGTAAAGGATAATGCATAATAATGGAAATATGTATGAATCGTAGGTTGTTGGTCATGTATATTTAAGTCGGATTGGATACAGGGTTGTTCTTGAAAAGGAAAGAGGGTATGATGTCGATTGTATCTTAGGTGTGGACCAAGGTTAGACATGTAACCTTTTATTCATATTCAATAAGACAACAAGAGAGCAGAACGCTCAAGGAATGTTGGTTTTCACGGTTTTGTTTTCCAGGGTAAAATCTATGTGTACTCTATGATTGCTTTTTCATTTACATTCTTGATTAAATTCTTCTTCTCCTCTGCTAGGTTTAGTGTGGAAGTGTCTCTCATTGCCTAACAAGTGGTATAAGAGCTTAGTTATGCCCTGACAAGTGTGTTATGCTTTGACGAGTGTATCATATCTTTTTTTACCAATATTGAATCTGAGAACTAAACCCTAGGTACAGTAAGATTTGTAAGTCACAAATTGTGTTAAAGATCGTGGTAAAGAATGGCGAGCAGTTCAAGAATAGAGATAGAAAAGTTCAATGGCCAAAATTTTGAGCTTTGGAAGCTGAAAATGGAAGATCTTCTTGTAGATCAAGAACAATGGACAATGGTTTGTCCAACTACCTAGCCGACAGGCATGTCAACGAAAGAATGGGAGAAACTCGAAAGACGAGAAATAAGTACAATTTGGCTTTGTCTTGTAGATTCGTTACTATTGAATGTCTCAGGTGAAGATTCAACCAAGAAAATGTGGAACAAGTTGGGAAGCTTATACCAGTCGAAATATATTGTAAATAAGTTGTTTCTCATAAATAAATTGTATCTTTTGAGAATGACTGATGGTAGTTCGATGACTGAGCATTTAAATGCATTTAACACCGTGTTAATTCAATTATCGTATGTGGATATTAATATCACTGAGGAGGAGAATTTTATCAGCCTATTATGTTCTTTGCTAGAATCCTAGGATAGTTTAGTCATGGCTATTGGGACTAATACAACCACACTAGAGCTAGAGGACATGGTTGCTTCTCTGTTGTTGGAAGAAATGAGAAGGAAGAACATGGAAGGATCGACCAAAATTCTCTAGTAGTGAGAGGTCAACCTGTAGACAGATATAAAGGCAAATTCTATGGTAGAAAGTTCAAGTCGAAGGGTAGATATAAATCCCCAGTTCAGTCGACACGAAAATGTTGGAAATGCGACAAATCTGGGTATTATAAAAAGTATTATAAGTCGAAGGAAACAGAAGTTAGTGCTCGATCTGATGAGAAGTAGTCGTCTGAGAGAAATATGACCTTGGATAAGGGAGGTGATTTGTACTTGGCATCAACCAGTACACATTCATATCAAGAAGTTTGGTTTATCGACTCAAGAGCATCCTATCATATGACACCACATAAAGAATGGTTCTGTGAATATGAATGATATGATAAGGGTGATGTGTTCTTGGGGAACGACTCGACAACCATAATTGTCAGACGAGGCAGAGTTTGGTTGATACTACAGGATAGGAGGAAAAGAACCATTGTATGTGTACTACACATTCCAAGTTTAGCAAGAAACCTGATATCTGTCAGCAAGATTAGCGATGCAGGTGTTCATACTATATTTCAGAAGGATTCGTGCAAGATGGTCGGAGGTGCAATGGCAATATTGAAGGGATTTCAGATTGGTACCCTATACAAGTTGTTATGGAATGTCAACTCGACTGGATGCAACATCATCATTTCTCTTGAAATCGACTCGACTATGGCTTGACTCGACTCGATGTCAACTCAATTCAACTCGACTCTAGCTAAGTCGTTTCAAACCGACTCGACAAGACATGATAAAATCGACCCGACCAGGCTATGGAAAGAGAGGATATGACACACTGGAGAAAAATGACTTCAAGCTATGTAAAGCAAATGTATGGTTGAAGGTTTTCCTGAGTGGTTTAGAAGTTGACTTTTGTGAACATTGCATATATGGAAAACAAAGTTGGGTGAGATTCCCATCTGGAGCAACAAGGGCAAATGGGATTCTATATTTGGCGCATATTGATGTGTTTGGCATGGTTATAGTGCCTTCACTTGGTGAATTCGTGTATTATGTCTCCTTCATAGATGATTTTTCCATGAAGACATGGATATATTTCTTAAGGAATAAATTAGAGGTTTTCTAGAGATTTAAGTAATTTAAAGCTCTTCTGGAAAATCAGACAGAGAAAAGGTTTAAAATGTTGAGGACTGACAACGGTGATGAATTCTGTGGAAAATAATTTGATCAGTTATGTAAGCAGTGTGGCATAGCACGCTAAAATACCACACCATATACCCCAAAACAAAATGGATTTTCTGAGAGAATGAACAAAACGTTGATGGATAAGGAAAGGAACATGCTCATTGGTGTTGGGCTTGCATAAGAATTATGGGCGAAGGCAGTCGACACTACAAGATATCTGGTGAATATGTCTCCTTTGTCAATGCTAGTCAACATGACTCCACATGAGGTATGGTCAGGTGAGAAGCCTTCGGTTTCACATATCAAAGTATTTGGCTGTGATGCATTTGTGCATGTTCCCAAAGAAAAGAGGAGCAAGCTAGACAAGAAGGAATTCAAATGTATTTTCATTGGGTACAAAGAAGGAATAAAATGATATAATCTCCAGGATCCTGCATCAAGAAGAACAATGTATATTCGAGATGTGGTATTCAAAGAAGTTGAGGGTAAGTCTAAGCCTGAGGAATTTGTTCAGACCGAGAATAATCTTGAGACGGTACGGTTTGAAATAAGGAATGAAGAAGATGATTCAGATGAGTCGACTGAATCTGAGGAAGAGGTGGAACAACAGACTCCAATGGTAAGGATGTTAGAAAGAATAAGAAAACTAGTCGAAAGATATATTCCACCTGAATTTCATCCCACATTCGTGCTAACTGCCATCGACGATGAGCCCAAGTCGATCGATGAGGTAGTAGAATCGGCAGAGGGTAATCTCTGGAAGGATGCCATGGTCGAAGAAATGGAATCCTTGCACAAGAATGATACATGGGATTTAGTAAAGTTACCTAGTGGAAGAAATACCATTGGTATCAAATGGGTATTCAAGAAGAAGATGAATGTTGCAAGACAAGTCAAGAAGTTCAAAGATAGACTGGTAGCGAAAGGTTATTCCCAAGTTGAGGGAGTCGACTTCGGTGAGATTTTTTCCAGTGTTGCAAAACTAACTTCCATTAGAGTACTAATGTCTCTAGATGCAACATCTGATCTAGAGATAGAACAGATGGATGTGAAGACAACGTTCCTACATGGGGACCTGGAAGAAGAAATCTACATGAAACAACCTCAAGTATTTGTAGTAAAGGGAAAGCAAGGGTTGGTGTGAAAACTGAAAAGATCCCTTTATGGTCTAAAGCAATCACCAAGGATGTGGTACGATAAGTTCAACACATACATCCTTAGTTTGGGATTTGTGAGAAGCAAAGTTGATCACTGCATATATTCCAAGGAAGAAGGTGGGCATTTCATATATGTATCTTTGTATGTCGATGACATGTTGTTGATTGGAAACAACATGAAACCAATAAAGGAGGTGAAGAAGCAGTTATCCTCCAAGTTCGACATGAAGGATATCAGTGCAGTTAACTTCATTATGGGAATGGAGATTAAGATAGATCGAGACACTAGAAATATCTAGTTGAATCAGACGAAGTATATTGAAACAGTTTTTAAATGGTTCGACATGCAGGATTGTAAACCAGTGAAGGTGTCAATTCTGGTGGGAGAAAGGATAATTGTTGAATAGTTTCCAGAGATACACGAAGAAATAGAGGACATGAAATTTATTCCATATGAAAGTGTTGTTGGTAGTACAATGTATGTGAGGGTCTTCCCTCAACCAGACATTTCCCATGCAGTGGGAGTGTTGAGAAGGTACATGTTGACACCTGGAAAGGAGCACTGGACTGTTGTCAAGAGAGTATTTAGGTATCTGTGTGGCATAAGGGACTATGCTATATGCTACCAAGGAATACTTGCAGGTGACAGTGGTAAATTAAATGTATGTGGCTTTGTCGATGTCGACTAGGCTGAAGATATGGATCGAGGGAGGTCGACCAATGGATATGTCTTGAAGATGTTTCGTGGAGCAATAAGTTGGATGAGTAAGTGACAAGAAGCCGTAGCCTTGTCAACAGTAGAAGTTGAATACATGGTGGCCACTCATGGAAGAAAATAAGCAGTATGGTTGCAAATTTTGTGTTCAGGAATCAGGTTTGAGTAGAGAGCTATGCAGGTGAGTTGTGATAGTCAAAGCACAATATTTCCGGCAAAGAAAAATGCTTATCATTCGAAGACTAATCACATTGATGTACAATACCATTTTGTAAGAGACATGGTGGAAAGTAACAAGGTGCTACTGGAGAAAGCAGACATGTTGGAAAACATATCAGACTCATTGACCAAGTCTATGAGTGTTGTGAAGTTCTCTTGGTGTGGAGAGGCAATGGGCATTGATGCCTTGGTTCTGTGAACAAAAGTTCAGGAATATCATGTTTCAGCAAAGAAGACAACAAGTGGGAGAATGTTCAGTTGTTATATTATTTGCAGTGAAATTCTAGTCAAGGTAGATCGACTGATGATCGAAGGTCAAGGTGGATTGAAAACATTCAAGGTCAAGGTGGATCGACAACAAGTTGAAGGTTTAGGTAGTCGACTAGGTAAATTCGAAGTCGAAGATATCAATGGCAAATCAACCAACAAGAGGTTGAAGTGCGGGCGTGAGACAACCGACTAGAGACCAAATGAAGGCCAACTGGTATTCGACCGGTAATTTGACTTAGAGTCGATTGTAACATGATCTCGATATTTGTGGGATTTGTAGCCAATGATCTGCATGGATCTGTATCATTTTTGGGCACCAATTCTTTATGGTTTTTCCTATTGTAAAGCCTATAAAGAGGTGTGTTGTAAGTTCATAAAGGATAATGCTTAGTAATGCATAGTAATGCAAATATGTATGAATCGTAGGTTGTTGGTCATGTATATCTAAGTCGGATTGGCTACAGGGTTGTTCTTGCACATGCAAGAGGGTATGATATCGATTGTGTCTTAGGTGTGGACCAAGGTTAGACATGTAACCTTTTATTCAGATTGGATAAGACAAAAAGAGAGCAGAACGCTCAAGAAATGTTGGTTTTCCTGGTTTGATTTACAGGGTAAAATCTTTGTGTACTGTGTGATTTCTTTGTCATTTACGTTCTTGATTAAATTCTTCTTCTCCTCTGCTAGGTTTAGTGTGTAAGTGTCTTTCATCTTGACAGTTTTTACAGCAGATTTTGCAACCACTTTGCAATGGATGACTACTCTTTTAGCCTTGATCCGTGTTGATGGTGATTGGAATTCCTCAGGAGTGTTGTTTTACCGTCTTGTGATCATCTTTTATAGTTAAAACAAATTTTGGGGGTGTGTTGGAAAATGTAGTTCCATCGTAAAAATAATTTCCTCCAAGATGAGTTTACGAGAGGGGTGTTGGAACATGTAGTTCCTTCATAACCTCACCCTTTCAGATTGATTGGGTCGACGTCCAACTAAACCCTCAGTTGACCATGTCCACTTATGAATTCCCAATCTACATTTTATGGACAGGTGCAACCGCCTTCACCCGAGTTTGTTGAGTTTGGTCCATGACCAAACCTATTTATAGATAATCTTAGTGATCGTTATATCATCATCTCAGAGTGTCAGATCATCTCAGGAGATATTCTCTTTCTCTCATTGAGTGACTTGTGCTTCAGTGCTATGGTGTCTTTCGAGACCACTGTTGTCTCTTGGATCTGTTCTCCTTTGCGTTCACTCCATGTCCCAACATGACAACCAATTATTCCTAAATAATTCCAAATGTGATTTTGGGGCTCCTCAAGATGAATATTTGGATCACATTTAAGTAAGGATGGAGTACGATGATCCCAATAAAGTGACAGGAATGCAAGATTGACCACATCCCAAAACACTAAAGAGCTTGTGGGGATTCTTAGGACTTACTTGATACTATAGGAAATTTGTGAAAAAATATGGCAAAATTGTAGATCCCCTAACTTCACTCTTTAAAAAGAATATCTTTCTCTAAAGCGATGTAGCAAAAAATTATTTTGCAGCTTTAAGGGATGCCATGTGCACTAATATAGTATTAGTAGTACCTGATTTTATTAAGACTTTTGTCTTGGAATGTGATGCCTCATGAAGAGGTCTCCGAGTAGTCTTAATGCAAGAAGAACACCCCTTGACATTCACTAGTAAACAATTGTGTGACTACAATTTGGCAAAATCCACATATGAGAATAAAATGATGGTTATCCTTTGTGCAGTGGAAACATGGTGCCCATATCTCATAGGGATACACTTCCATATCAATACTAACCATCATAGTCTAAAGTACTTCCTCAAATAATGGTCGTCTTCACCAAAGAAATACAAGTGGGTTACCAAGATGTTGGGGTATGATTATGAGATCATATATAATAAGGGTAAAGAAAAATCTATGGCTGATGCATTATTCAAACAATTTGAGGAAGAGGGATCACTCCTTTCCTTATCCTTACCAAGTCTAGGATGGCTCCAGGAATCCCACGATGAATGGCTACAAATAAGTACTTTAATTCAACTCATCCAATGACATCATGGAGATCCCAACCCACCTAAAGGATATACATGGAAAAAAAATACATTGCAATATAAAGGGCACATTGTTCTAGCAAAATACTCAACCTTAAAACAATGAGTCTTAGAGGAGATACATTCATCACCGATAGCAGGTCACTTTGGCTTTCATAAAATCTATAAAATAACTAGGCACTCATTCTTCTGGGAACGAATGAAAACATATATCTAGGATTTCATAGCATCTTGTGACATTTTTAATGTCCCTCGGCTTAACTACAGAGCATTACTATGTGAAATACACATAAAATAAATAAATAAATCCTACTATTCATTTCTTGTAGCTTATCAGCCACAATTTATACACTTAATTAACTAGATTATGATACCCATAATTAAATGCATCTACATCATTCTAAATGCACATGAATGTAGTTAATAATTCATCTATAACCGCACATAAAACCATTCTCATTCACAGAGTAAAATACACAAGTATAAGGCTCATTAGAAAACTCAGATAATAGATAAACACTTATCTTTTAAAAGAAAGTTTGTGCAGCCAGCTTCTTGGGAAGGATGTTACAACCAACCATAGACTTGCTACTCCAGTTCTCAACAATAAGTCACCCCCAAGTTGGGACTAGGAATCTACAAAAATAGGGTGCCTCTCATAGTCCACTCACAGCTCAATATCTCACAACCCACTTGTATTCTCCTATAGCTATCTCAAATTTACTCCAGTTGTCTTCCTCTTGACTTTCCCAACCCAAGAAATGTACCTCTTCATTGCTCTTATTCCATCAAGCATATTATTCATTTATCAAGGTCTCTCTGGCACAGGTAACTAGGAATCTCTCTGTTGGGAACTCAAGGGAAATTCACTACCAGGAAAACTATCAAGAAAACAACAAAAAACACTTTTTGTTACAGTGCAACTCAGACAGGAGCTCACTCTTCAGGAATGATGACCTAGATCTAATTATGAACCAAAGAACTAAATACAAAAGCACCACAATATATATAGAAGAACAACACGCAAAATCTCTTTTATTACTATCAAACCCTTAGGGTAGGGAAACACTACACAATGGATCATATTATGGAAGGGATCCTCTCATGTTCACTTGCCTCTTCGAGGGAATTCCTCCTGTTGATCTACCGCTCCAAATACAATACTTATCTTCATATCCTATTACATTGCTTGAACCCCTTTATATAGTGCTACATCACCTAAGAACATTCTAGAGGAGGAATCTTCTAGAAGTAGAACCTTCTAAGAATTCCTCTTACATTTATTGTATCTAACTACCCATTTATTATATCTAACTATCATAGTGGGCTTTATTTAATAATATAGTGGACCTAGTCCACCTTACATTGAATGGCCTCCACTATTATCATTATGGGCCCTCTGGCCCCCCCCACTACCTCTCTAGCTACCTAACATTCCATCCCCCTTATGAAAGCATTGTCCTCAACACTTGATTTACAACCATATACCAGGGTCCCATGGATAAGTGTGGACCATAGTGTTGAAGTAGACTAGAGAACCAGGTTCCCATGGATAATTGTGGACCATAGTGTTGAATTCGACTAGAGAACCAAGGTCCCATTGAGAAATGGAAGCCACCATGCAAAAATAGTCCAACCACCATTGTAAACCAGGGTCACATGTCCAATTTCTCATGTGAACTCCACACGGAAGATATTGACACCCAATAACCAACTGAAAATGATGCTCCCAATACTGACACCTATCATGTGGATCCAAATAAGAATATTCATCCATATAGTGGGAAAGGGTCAAAGTTGAATCTGGAAGGAACAATATCGTTGTAGAATATGTTGGCTGAACACTGGTAATCATAACTAGCTCATGATGTGTCACACTGATGTGCTCTACAGAAGGTGGAGTAGAGTCATCAAATAAAATATGGAAGTGTTGTCATCCCATAAATGACAACTATCCTTATACCAATCATCACAATCTGCCTCAAAATCATACCAAGTATATATTTCTTGATTATATTCATCCCTGATGTCTGCCATAAGAAATATCTACTGCATTATGTCCAATGAATCTTGAATACTATGAAAACTATCATTGAGGCCGTCTGCAAGGTCATGCAATGTGCCACATAATGTGTCATACAATTGGACTTTGAATACTTCAGTCATCTGTAGAATTTCTTCTAGGGTTTGAGAGGACATGGCCATTGGAAACACCACATAAAATATACCAAAAGAAATATCTTAAAATAATTTATTCAATGGCATTGATTTGGTAACAATCTGAGCACCCTATAAAAAGTTATGAACTCTGCAGTCTCACCGCCGTCACGAAAAACCCAAAAAACATAGTTGATTTTAAATCAGCGATATCTTCATTTCGAGAGCTCCGATTTGGATGATTTGTTTTTTGAAATTGGGTGAAATTGTGAGAGGAACTCAGATCTACAATTTTTTTTGAAAAATTCAGCCTCGGATGTTACAGAAATTAGAAAAATCGCACGGTCATCTATGGAAAAAAAAACACTGGAAATTACAGATTTTAAAATGCAAATAACTTGACTTCCCGGAATGTGTTTCAGACGATTTTGTTTTTAACTTGGGTTTTTTTCTGAGAGGAAATCAGATATACAACCATTTAATTCAAATTTTGCACCAAAACATTCAAAAATTGTATGTAATGTTGTGGCCCTCTTTTTTCTGAAAAAATAAATTTGCAAAAAATAAAAATATTTTCCCACACTTCCTGCCAAGGAAAGTGCTTTGTTACCAATTGTTATGAACCAAAGAACTAAATACAAAAGCACCACAATAGATATAGAAGAACAATATGCAAAATCTATTTTATTACTATCAAACCCTTAGGGTAGGGAAACACCACACAATGGATCCTATTATGGAAGGTGTCCTCTCTTGTTCACTTGCCTCTTCGAGGGGCGTTCCTCCTATTGAGCTACCACTCCAAATACAATACTTCTCTTCACATACCATTACATTGATTGAACCCATTTATATAGTGCTACCATCACCTAAGAACATTATAGAGGAGGAATCTTCTAGAAGTAGAACCTTCTAAGAAGTCATCTTACATTTATTATATCTAGCTACTCATTTATTATATCTAACTATCATAGTGGGCCTTATTTAATAATATAGTGGACCTAGTCCACCTTACAATGAATGGCCTCCACTATTATCATTATGGTCCCTCTGGGCCCCCCAACTACCTCTCTAGCTACCTAACATTCCATCCCCCTTATGAAAGCGTTGTCCTCAAAGCTTGATGTACAACCATATAACAGGGTCCCATGGATAAGTGTGGACCATAGTGTTGAAGTAGACTAGAGAACCAGGTTCCCATGGATAAGTTTGGACCATAGTGCTGAAGTAGACTAGAGAACCAAGGTCCCATTGAGAAATGGAAGCCACCATGATGAAGTAGTCCAACCGCCATTGTAAACCAGGGTCCCATGTCCAATTTCTCATGTGAAATCCACACAGAAGATATCGGCACCCAATAACCAATTGAAAATGATGCTTCCAATACTAGAACCTATCATGTGGATCCAAATAAGAATATCCATCCACATAGTGGGAAATGGTCAAAGTTGAATCTAGAAGGAACAATATCATTATAGAATATGCAAAATGTACACTGGTAATCAGAACTAGATCATGATGTGTCACATTGATGTGCTCTACAGAAGGTGGAGTAGAATCATCAAATAAAATATGGAAGTGGTTGTCATCCCAGAAATGACAACTATCCATATACCAATCATCACAATCCTCCTCAAAATCATACCAAGCATATATTTCTTGATTATCTTCATCCCTGATGCTTGTCATAAAAAATATCCCATGCATATTATCCAATGAATCTTGAATACTACAAAAACTATCATTGAGACCATCTGCAAGGTCATGCAATGTGTCACATAATATATCATACAATTGGGCTTTGAATGCTTCAGTCATCTGTAGAATTTCTTCGAGGGTTTGAAAAGAAATAGACATTGGAAGCACCACATAAAATATATCAAAATAAATCTCTTAAAATAATTTATTCAATGGCATTAATCTGGTAACAATATGATCACCCTAAGAAAAGTTATGAACTCTACAGACCCGTCGTCGTCACGAAAAACTTAAAAAAAAAATATTTGTTTTTAAATCAGCGATATATTCACTTCCAGAACTCCGATTTGGACTATCTTTTTTCTTAAATTGGGTGAAATTATGAGAGGAACTCAGATAACTTAGATATGCAATTTTTTTTGAGAAATTCATCCTCATATGCTACATAAATCATACAAATCATGCATTCGTTCGTGGAAAAAAAAATTGCATATTTTAAAATGCAAATAACTTGACTTCCCAAACTCCATTTCAAACGATTTTTTTTCAACTTGGTGTTTTTCTGAGAGGAAATCATATCTATAGCCATTTATTTCAAATTTTTCAACAAAACATACAAAAATCGTCTGTAATGTCACGACCCTCTATTTTTTCCTAAAAAATAAATCTACAAAAAATAAAAATATTATCCCACACTTCCTGCCAAGGAAAATGCTCTGATACCAATTGTTATGAACCAAAGAACTAAATACGAAAGCACCACAATAGATATAGAAGAATAATATGAAAAATCTCTTTTATTACGATCAAACCCTTAGGGTAGGGCAACACCAAACAATGGATCCTATTATGGAAGGGATCATCTCTTGTTCACTTGCCTCTTCGAGGGGGCTTCCTCCTATTGAGATACCGCTCCAAATATAATACTTCTCTTCATATCTCATTACATTTCTTGAACCCCTTTATATAGTGCTACCATCACCTAAGAACATTCTAGAGGAGAAATCTTCTAGAAGTAGAACCTTCTAAGAACTCCTCTTACATTTATTATATATAACCACCCATTAATTATATTTAACTATCATAGTGGGCCTTATTCAATAATATAGTGGACCTAGTCCACCTTACATTGAATGGCCTCCACTATTATCATTATGGGCTTTCTGGGCCACCCCACTACCTCTTTAGCTACCTAACATATCTTCAATTTTTAGCTCCAAAATTCTCCAAAAAATCTCCAGCATGCTCAAGAATTCACCCAGGCTTCTTGCTCTAGCTAGGGTACTCTTTTTTCCTTGCTCTCCTCTTGTTTTCCATGCCTATACTGAATGTGAAATTTTTTCTATTCTCCCATACAAATTTCTTTTATTTTCCTAGGAAAATTGACTGGTCACTCTACCCAATGTTGATTGTACTTCAAGCCCATGCTTCCAATAACTATGGGATGTGACTTCTACACCCACCCTCTAATAGGTATTCAATGATTGGGCTCTCATACACTCAAATAGAAATTAGAAGGTTTCCCCAAATGATAATAAATTTCAAGAATATGGGTTGAATTGATACCCATAATTAAGTCCCCTCTTAGACACTCCTAGGCATTCCCCTCTCTTGTGGATTAATTAGCCCCAATATTTTTCCATATTCCCAACAGTTGGCATCATATTATTTTTATTAAAATCAGAAAATGCATTTCGCATATTACATCGCTTGGTCATAGTCACGCTCATATCTAAATTGTACATTAATTAAACTAGGGATTATAGTGGGAATGTTACATTCCCCCTCCTTGACATTTGTGCACCATCCTCGATGTACAACACCATCCTGAATCACATATACAAAATTTACATCATAATATATAGAAAATAAAATTTTGCAATTTGTTTACTCTCCAACAACAGACCCAACCATAATCCCTCGTTCTTTTCAACCTATTGACCCAAGGAATGTGCCCCCTTCACTGCTCTTGGCCCATTGGGATGCACCATTCTTTTATCAGGGCTATTAGCGTAGGTGACTAAGAATTTTAATATGTGGTTCGAGAACTCTAGCTACCTAAAAAGGAGTCTGACATTTTTAGCTTTTATTTTCTTCAAAATTGGCAAACATTTGCAGGTATTTCTCCTGCATAGTTTCTTCATGCCCCCAAGTTGCATCTTTATGACCATAGTAGGTCCATTGAACCTTTAACAATCTTATGGCTTTGTTCCTAAGCACTTTGACTTTCCTGTCTAGGATGTGTATTGGTTCCAACCGGAAATCCGCTTCGTTTTCCACCTGAATCACGGTCCAATCAATTATGTGGTTAGGGTGAGGCACACATTTCTTTAACGATGACACATGAAAAAAATTATGCACTCTCATGGATGCAGGAAATGATAGCATGTATGCAACTAGCCCTATCTTTTATAATATTTCAAATGGCCCATAATATCTTGCCACCAATTTTGGGCAGCAACACAATATTATCGAACTTCTTTTCGCTTTCACTTTTAGGAAAACATGTTTGCACACTTTAAAATCTCTAAAAACTCTATAATTGTCTGCATAACTCTTCTACCTATCCTGGGCAGCCTTTAAATTCTGCTTGATCTTTACCATCTACTCTTCCATTTCTCACAACAAATTTGTCCCAATGATAGCTCCGTCTGTTGGGTTATCCCAACTCACTGGCGTGTTACACTTCCTACCATACAATGTTTCAAATGGGCTCATTTTTAATGAGGCTTGATACCCATTATTGTAAGCAAACTCTACTAAGTGGATGTATTCTTCCCACTTTGATGGTTGGTCCATCACATCGATTATGAACATGTCTTCAATTATTTTGTTGGTCCATTTCATTTTCCCATCTGACTCTAGGTGATATGTTGTGTTGAGATTTAAATTTTTTCCAAGTCCTTTGAACAAAACTTTCCAAAAATTGGATGTAAACTTTGGATCTCTGTCTAAAATTATTTATTTACACACTCCATGTATCCTGGCAACTTCCTTCATGTAAATCTATGCAATTTTTTATGCCTTGTGTGTAGTATTCACATGAATAAAATGTGGAGCTTTTGTTAATTTATCCACCACCACCATGATGGAATCATGTTGCTTCATTGTTCTGGGAAAATTTGTAATGAAATCAATTGTAACCACTTCCCATTTCCTCTCAGGAATGGGCAATGGTTGTAGCAGCCCCGCTAGATGTCTATGCTTTGTTTTCACCTTTTGGCATTCTAGGCATCTAGAAATATAATTAGCCACTTATTTCTTCAGTCCTGGCCAAAATTATTGGCTCCTTACAACTGCAATTGTCTTTTGATATCTTGGGTGCCCAACATATGGCACATTATGCATTTCCCTTAGCACTATATTTTCCAGCTCTCTTGAATTTGGCACATATATTTTTCCTTTGTACACGAGGATTCCATCCTCTTTCAACTCATAATAATTAAATTTCTATTGTAAAATGGCTTGTTGTAATGTCTCTTTTATTTTTATATATTGTTGATCTCAATTTGTTGCCTCTAAAATTATGTCTTTTAAATTTGTGTTGAACATTTTGATGGCTGAAATATGTTTTTCAAGAGCTCTTCTACTGAGTGCATCAGCCACCACATTTTCCTGGCCTTTGATATGCTTAATTTCAAAGTCATATTCACTTAGAAATTCTAGCCATATAGTTTGTCTGGCATTTAATGTTGGTTGTCTAAACAAATGCTTCAGACCATAGTGGTTTGTCCTTAGTTCAAATATTATTCTCATAAGGTAATGTCTCCTCATTTTTAATGCATGAACAATGGTTGTTAATTCCAAGTCATGTGTAGCATAATTCCTTTCATGCTCCTTTTAGTTTTCTAGACTCGTAGCACAACACATGATTATTTTGAGTGAGGACTCCACCGAGCCCTTCCTTTCATGCATTAGTGCACACCACAAAATGTTCATTTGGATCTGCAATCTTTAATATTGGTGCACTTGTCAAAATGCCTTTCACCTGCTAAAAACATTCTTCACATTTGGAATTCCATTCAAATTTCACTCCCTTATTTTGCAATTAAGTGATTGGGATTGCAATATTTGAAAACCCTTTTATGAATCTTTGGTAATAACCAGAAAGACCCATAATGATATAACCTCTGTGACATTTCTTGGCGTTGGCCATCCTCTAATGGTCTCTATATTCTTAGGATCAACTGTTACCCCATCTGCTGAAAAAATATGCCCCAAGTAGTGAATATTATTTTGATAAAAGATGCACTTACTTAGTTTGGCATACAATTTATGCTCTCTTAAAACTTGTAGCACCATTCTCAAATGTTTCTCATGCTCTTCTTTTTTCTTTGAGTAGATAAGAATATCATCTAACAAAACAATCACAAACTTGTCTAGGTACTACATGAACACTCAATTCATCAGGCACATGAAAATTTTTGGGGCATTTGATAGCCCAAATGTCACTACTATAAATCCATGATTCCCATATCTTGTCCTGAATGTTGATTTCCTAGGGAGTTATTTCTGAAATAAGGTGGTTTAAAACATTTCTACCTTTGGTCTTTATTAACCTTCATCTTGCCATTCCAAGTCTTTTGGAAGACTGGCCTCCCTCTATTCTACTCATAAAGATGGTTTTCTCTCTTTATGGTCTCCTCCAAAGTTCTAGGGTTATCATATTGTATCTTATCATTATAGAAATAGGGTAACCCACTCAAAAACCTTTGGATTTTGACCTTCTTATCCTTTATAAAGTCCACATACTTCATTAACTCGGAGAATATTTTCTCATATTCATCCATTATCATGCTTCCCAACTTGATTTCAAAGAACTATTTCCTCTTCCTTTGGCATTTATGTTCTAATAAGTATTTCTCTTGGAAATATCCTTTGAACTACTTTCATGAGACCTTCCTCTCATTGAGGCGTTTTGTTTGCTTACGCTTATCCCACCACATGGTTTATTTTCCTTGCAAGTGGTAGGTTGCACTTTTTGTTTCTACCCAGGAGGGATAATCATGCATTTGGAAATATTTATTCATTTCCGATAGCCAAGCCTCAGCCTCTTCTCCCTTCCTATGCCCAGCATTGAAAGCAGGTGGCTTGATTTTCCTGAGTTCACTTTGCAAGATGTCTCCCTTAGGACTTCTCATATGTCTCATGACAGGAGACACACTTGGACTGCTTCCTAGCCCTGAAATTGCATGAGCTCTCCTAGTGGATTTCTCTATGGAATGATGGCTATACTCATGCGCCTTGATTTATTATCATTCCCATGCTCATTTCTTCTTATGGGATCTAGATGTTGTCACTTCTGTAGCACTAGTTTTTTTGCTTTATGTCAAAGTCTTTATTGGCATCAGGGATGATTTTAAGGATGGAAATTTATTTTAAAATTTAGAAACCTTGGCGAATCTTACTAATACTTCATATACAAAATATAAATGATTAGCGATATTTTTGTAAAAATATTCAAATCTCTAAGGATTTTATATGGTTTTTATAAAATTTTGGCGATTTTTAAGATAAAATAATTTTATCCTATAGAATTTGGGCGAATCATTTTTAAAATAGCGAATCTCGTTTTTGGAAAAACCATGGAAAATTAGCCCATGAGCGAAATTTAGCCCCTAAAATCATCCCTAATTGGCATGCATGTGCATCATGTTCAAGCTATGTAGTATCTCTTCACGAGCCTTCATAATCTTCTCATTATATTCCCTATAACTCTGCACTTCTCTCTCCAATCTTCTTAGAGTTATAGGTTGTGGTCTGCCTCCTCGTCCATTAGACTGACTCAACATTTACCATGTTGACATGTATCCCTCTAAAGTCCTCTTCATGATTGTAGGACCTTTAGGATTATTCCATGGTTGTATCTCTCATACATGAACCAAAATTCCTTCATGTACCTCTAAATTCCGCAAGAAATGTGCATGAAAACAATTTTTTGTTAGACAAAATATATACACAATTCTAGAAAAGAATGCATAATTTTTTTGCTCTTTAATGCCACTAGTCATCTTCTTCTGAGTTGATTGTAAACTTTACTTCCCATATCATATGGATTCTCCCATACAAGATATTTCTAATGACTACTTTATTGCTCAATTATGAGCTATGAGTAGAAATTTATAGTCATCTAAATATTGTTAATTTACCCCTTTTGTACACTTTTCATTATGGTGCAATTAATCCCAGATACCAACTTTATCCACTTGTAAAAGTAAATCTATCAAGAACTAGGGAAATTTTCTTATGAGACACAGATAAAAGTGATTATAGGGAATTCATAACCACTTTCAAATTGTCAATCTGATGCTCCAGTCAAAAACTGCAGCAATCTGGAAATGACAACTTTGTCCCTTTTCACCCCATTTTTCTAGACTTGAATTTTTGGCCAAACTAGTTACCTCCCAAACGGTGCACTTATGGAAAAACTCCACTACACCAAAGTTGTCTAGATTGATGAGTATACAAAATGTTGATTAAATAATGTTTTCCATATTTTCCATCTGGGGACCCTTTTCCTCCTCTGAAAATCTAAAAAATCCCCAAAAAGTGGCCTGGAATAGTGGATTTTCCCCTATTTCAGCATCCCCGTTCCAAACCCCTTAGGATTTATTCAATTTGTTTTCCATGTCTTATTTCTGGACTCTCTCCAAGAATTTCATCTTAATCTAAATCTCTGTCAATGATCTTGACCCAGATCTGTAAAAAATACTATTTTACATTTTCAAACAAATCCAAGCAAAAATGGGCAGTGGCCCTCTATGGTAATTTTGTAGATCTTCTCACTGCGGACAAAACCCATATGTTTCATATTATACTGATTTGGTATGCTCCAATTATGGCCAAGATACGATTTCAGTTGCATGCTTAGTATTTTTTTTTTTTTTACTATGGGACAGTTTTGTCTGCATGGCATCTTTGTTGTCGTGGTTGCTAATGCGGAATTATCGATCCACGTGGCACCCTTAGGTGATTCCATGTCACCCTATTGGCCACATTGGCCCTACCTCATCAACCTTCATCACTTTATTCCTCTTTTTACCTTTATTTTATAAATTAAAATTTATTTCAGCCCCAACCATACCCGGATGTCCACCTGGCACCATCTTTGACCATAGATGAGACAGGGGTCCCACCTCTTCTTTCAACTTCCATGTGGCACCCGTTCATTAGTTTTTGGGATGTGTGGGTCCCATCCCGCACCCTTTTTTCTCGGGCATGCATAACTTGCATACTCCTAGATCAACGACCCTCAACGATATTGCATCATCAACATGCATGAGGGTTAACTTCCCTCCATAATGCGATGGTGGTTTTAACCCATGATACATGGCGTCCTCCCATTGAATTTGTATCACTAAAGACCTTATAGAAAATTGCCTTGCTACTATGCAATACCACTTATTATATCACTCAATACCACTTATTCTAATGTGGCACCCAAGTTAGCCCTGAACCCTCCACCGCACACTACAAACCCTACCATCATGGATCTTCCACCTGGCACCCTTCTAATGGTCACAACAACTTGCATTCTCCCCAATCCAATGAAAAGGATGATCGGAAGATCAACGACCCACATCAATTTTACATCACTAAAGTGTTGAAGGGTTCCTGACCCTTCGCGATGTGATGGTGGAATTATTATTGGGTTCACATCACCAAAGACCTTTTCAAAATTGCTCCTTCCATTATGTGATACTTATTACCAATATCGCTCATGGTATCAGTCATTGCTCCACTGGTAGCCCTGCCACAGTGGCCTACCACCCCACCACCAAGGTCTGCCATCCTGCCATCAACCACCACCTTAGACCTTCCACCATGGTAGTCCATGTCACCACTACCATATCATCGCCGCATCACCTGCCACGTGGCCTCTGCATCATGCTAATGTCATGGTACGAAAAATTACACAAAATTTCCAAATTCTCAAAATTTCCAAATTCTCAAAATTTCCCAAATTTTCTAAAACGTGTGTTTTTGAAATTTCTGCCAGGGACGCCATGAAACTCAATACTTAGATTCTCATGGCTAATTTCATCCCTATGCAAGTCAATTCAACCTATGCACATGAAATTCGACACTTTCCATGTCGAATTCTCAATGAATTTCATTGTAGAAATTGGGGCTTTTGCCCAATTTTTCCATGGGTATTGTGCAATCCCAAATTCAACCAATTACAGGACAAAAAACACCCATTAGGAGATTAAAATTGGGGATTTTAACCCCCTGAGCTCAATTTCTTCAAATCCCTCCTGAATTTTCTCCAATTTCACTAGACTAATCTTAACAAATAATTTACAAACATCCTATAAGCTTAATTCTGCAATTTTGGCTTTTGTGTGTTGAGTTATGGCCCATGCAAGCTCGGAGTTTAAACTTGAAGATCTGATACCATTATTTAACATCCCCCAACTTAATTGAGGAACATTTATACGCGGAATATACATAAAATAAAATAAAAATCTTGCTAATTCATTTCCTATAGCTTACTAGCCACAATTTCTACACTTAGTAAACTAGATTATCATACCCATAATTAAATGCATCTACATCATTCTAAATGCACATGAATGTAGCTAATAATTCATCTATAACTGCACATAAAACCATTCTCATTCACAGATTAAAATGCACAATCATAAGGCTCGTGAGAAAACTCGGATAATAGATAAACAGTTATCTTTTAAAAGAAATGTTTTCAACCAGCTGCTTGGGAAGGACGTTCCATCCAACCATAGACTTGTTGCTCTAGTTCTCAACAACAAGTTGCCCTTGAGTTGGGGATAGGAATCCACAAAAGAAGGGTTCCTCTCACATTCCACTCACAGCTCAATATCTCACAACCCATTGATATTCTCCTACAGTTATCCTCAATTTCCTCCAACTCTCTTCCTCTTGACCTACCCAGCCCAAGGAATGTACCCCTTCACTACTCTTAGTCCATTGAGCATCCCATTCATTTATTAGGGTCTCTCTGGCACAAGTAACCAGGAATCTCTCTGCAAGGAACTCAAGGGAAATTCACTGCTGGGAAAACAACTAGGAAAATAAGAACAAACACTTGTTGTTATAGTGCAACACACACAAGAGCTCATTCTTCAAGCATGACAACCTGGCTTTTCAATTTCCAACTCCAAAATGCTCCATCATGCTCCAAAATTCGCTCAGCCTTCCTTCTTTAGCTCAGGTGCTCTTTTTTCCCTACTCTCCTCTTGTTGTTCATGCCTATACTGAATTTAAAAAATTGTTTATGCTCCCCATATAAATTTCCTTTATTTTCCCAAGAAAATTCACTACTCACACTGCCCAATGTTGATTATACTTCAGCCTCGTGCTTCCAATAACTATGGGATGTGACTTCTACATCCACCCTCTAACAAGTATTCAATGATTGGGATCTCATACACTCAAACATAAATTAGAAGGTTGCCCCAACTGATAATAAAATTCATAAATATGGATTGAATTAATGCTCATAATTAATTTCTCCCTTGGTACCCTTCTTAGACACTCCTAGGCATTCCCCTCTCTTGCAAATTAATCATCCCCCATCTCTATCCATATTCCTAGCAGTTGACATCACATTATTTTTATTAAAATCAGAAAATATGTTTCACATATTACATCGCTTGGCCATAGCCACATTCATATCTACATTATACATTAATTAAATTGGGGGTTATAGTGGGGATATTACAACATTTTCCAAAGAGTCAAGGGAAAGATGGTGAATATTCCAAGGGAATTTAAACCACTACCAATCCCAACACAAATCTAGACTAACATCTCAATGGATTTTATCGTGGGACCCCAAAAGCAGCTGACAAATCAGTCATCATGATGGTTGTCGATCATCTTTCAAAAGTTGTTCTTTTTTTCCCTAGACCATCCCTTCACTCCTTGTTTAGTACCCAAGTCTTTATCAGCCAGATATTTAAGCTACATGATATGCCTACTTCCATTGTCTCATATCGAGACCCCACATTCACCAACAAATTTTGGTAGGAGCTATTTAAAATTCAAGGTACACAGTTAAATATGAGTACTACTTATCATCCTCAAATGGATGACCAAATGGAGGTGGTCAACAAGTGCTTGGAATCCTATTTGAGATGCTTTGTTTTTTAAAAGTCGCACCAATGGGCACATTTGATTCCCCTAGTTGAATGGTGGTTCAGTACCACTTATCATGGAGCTACCAAAATGACACTGTATAAAAATGTTTATGGTCAAAACCCCATGTTAGTGGCATCCTATATACTAGGCACATCCAAGGTTCAGGTAGTAGATAAAATGCTTCACACTAGAGTATCCATTATATGTACCTTCAAGGAAAACTTGGTTATGGCACAAAATCTAATGAAATAACAAGTTGATTAGCATAGATCTTAGTGTTCTTTTTCTTGTATCCTTATAAATAGACATCACCCAAAGATAAAGTTCCCCAGAAGCTATCTCCCAAGTTCTATGGTCCCTATAAGATCATACAATAAATTGGACACGTGGCCTACAAGCTATCTCTCCCAACCCACTCCAAGGTTCATCTAGTCTTTCATGTGTCCTATTTGAAGAAGGTTGTGGGGTCGAATTACAAAGTGAAAATCAACCTACAAGAACTTGATGAAGAAGGTTTCGTTTGGCTCCAACCAGAAGGAGTATTGGATACAAGAGAGCATCAGTTTCACCAACGCGCAATCAGGGAAGTATTTATCCATTAGAATTATATGCAACCAAAATATGCCACATGGGAACTGAAAGCGAATCTATAGTTATTTCTTCACCTTCACTCAATTCAAAGTAAAGAACAAAGTAAAAAGGTAGGCAAAAAGAGACGTGGATTATGTAAAAGATGATACAAAGATGACAATTCTAGGGCATGTCATCTCCCCCCAACTAAAGATATTGCATGTCCTCGTGAAATCCAATAGCTATATAGCTTATTCATTTGAGTATGAGGGATAAAGTAGTAAGGACTCATAATGAATGATGCTCTAGTTGTAAGAGGGATGACCTTGTTTCTCGGTCATGTAATATCCCAATTTCTAGTTTATATCGATCCAGAAGTCATCTTATTTTGCTCAATCAACATGACTCCATAGGATGGGAAAAGGAAACCTAATCCCAATCCACTTCGTGATATGTGCCTTCAAAAAATCATTGTACTTATGAGAATGATCCAATGCAATTCCAAACCTTAGATGACTAAGAGGACCCCTTTGCTTCTATTTAGGAGTTAACGCTTCACTTCATCTTCGAAGACACAGCAAGGTTTCCAACCGATTCATTGTTATCCAATTTTTACAAGTGAAAGTGGCCAAATTATGGGATTCTTGAAGAGAATAAACAAATTTAGGTAGTTGAAGCATTTTATCCTTCTCGATTATTAGCATGGAAGGTTGAGGAGGATATCCTCTAACCCACAAACCTTCATTTCGCTTTGTAAATTCCAAGAAAGAAAGTGCATTACTTTGTTTTACCTGATTCTTCATAAATGAAACAAAGGCTCGAAGTTGAACATCTCCAACAAAAGAGTTTTGATCCAAGTTGTCTTGTCCTTTCATCAAAATATTGTGTTGGTATTATGCACATAATATTTTTTTATCTGCCTCTTCACTATGAAAGTATGATTGTATGAATTGATCAAAAACCAAGATGTGATAAGAATTACCAATTGCTAGGGCTCTTATTTGAAAAGAAATTATTTGTTCTTTCAAGTACATAGAGTATATTGGAGAAGGATAGAGATAAGCCATCATTGTATGAGCCAAATGAAAAAGGTATTGTTTGTCTTGCTTAAGTTGTCAAATCTCAGTACCTAATATTTGAATGGTCATAAAATTTTCTTAATCTTTTAATTTTTCCACCTCTTGCATATGATCAATATCTTCTTGATTTTCTATCAAAGAGATAAACCTCCTATATAATGACTCGACCTTAGCTTGTTATTCAACAACCTCACTTTTCATCCCATCAATTTCAACAAAATCTCTTGAACGAACCCCATCTATATGTGTTTATGATATCTTCAAATATTCCTCCCTAGAGATGGGCTCTGTAACCATTTTTCCTTCTTCAAAAACAAATTTTGTAATGATACTTTATTTTGTAGAAACCTGTTGGGATTTTATAACAAATTATTCCTTTTCTATAGCAGTTGTACAAATCCCATGCACTATATCCTCAATTATGTTTTTTATTTCCACATATATATCACCATGGTCACCCTCATATGAAGCAGATAGTGTCCATTCATGTTGCTCTTTGGTGGCCTAGACCAAAGGGTCCAAAGCTCTCTAAGATTCATAGCATTCCAATTTCTCCTAGGAAAAAAATAATCTTTTGTGCAGTATTTGATTTCATTTTCTCAATTTCATATTAAGCTTCCTTAATAGCTAATAAGACTACCTATATTTTTCAATAAAATACAAAGGTTGGTACTTACAGTATAGGAACCCTTCCTTCCTCCTTTGTTTCTTTGCCACTGGCTTCTATGTTTCCTCTGTGGTGATCGCAACTTCATTATCTCCTACCTATAGGTTCTCCAATTTTGTCCCTATATCTTTATTAGAGTATCTAGTTTCAATTCCCAAAATGTCCTCCATAATATAAATTGAATCCCCCCTTGTGTCTATTTCAATCACATCTATATCCTCTATCGCGATATTAATTTTTGCAACTAAGTTGGACCATGTTTTGTGTCACTTAGGGGTTTTAGGAAGAGGAGATTTTCTCCACAAAATTTGTCGCTTAATTCACAAAGATATTCTTTCAGGAAAGGGTTCATCTAGAACAATAATGTTATGTGGATCTTATGCTACTTCAACAGCTTATGCACTTTGTTCTTATATATTCTACTATGTTGCCACTTGTTTGGTATGTTCTACCAGAGATGATGGACCTGCCACAAAGGTATCCCAACTTCGTCTAGTCTTTGAAAGAACATATTCCACCAGTAATTTAATCATACCATGATGGGCCAAACTTGGCTCAGGGTTTCTGCCCTCTTGCACCATTTTACACATCAATTCCAACAAGTGGAGAAGATAATAAGGAATATTTTTATTCTTTTGATGCCAAAGGTGTGTTAACAATCTGAAATGATATCCAAAGAGAAAGATATACCTTCCCTCACAAGTCAGATAATTTTTCATACATAATTCCACCTCGGTCCAAGGTGGGCTAAGGGATGTTTTCTCAGTTCCTTTATCAATTCCCTTGACTGTTTCACCACCCACAAGGAAATCACTAGGGGCAGTGATCACTGCAGTCCTTCTTTGAAAACATATTTCTCCTGACTGTGGTAACCATGTTACCCTTTCTATGTTGTCTTCATTTAACTAAATTTGTATCACTCGGACCTTTTCAATGGGTGACCTGACTTTGTGAACTCCATTGCAATATCTTTATAAAACCCTCATAGTTTCTTAAAATAAACCAACCAACCAACCTCTGTAAAAATTCTCAACACTTCCAGAGTTCGGCATACGATTTTGATCATAATTAATATGGAAAAATATATCATGCCACAAAAGACTATATGGAATTATATCTACATCGTGATTAGAGAGGTGTGCATCATTTTGTGTATGGGTAGATGTCCCATTCAACTTCGTCAATCTTCCATCTTCCATTCTATTCATAGCAAGCATGTTGTCATAATCCTTTCATATTTCAACTTTTCCACCAATCATATGAATAGAGTGGCCTTGATGTTGAATGTGCACAAGGGGCAGCAATTTCCTTTGTAGCTTAGGAATATAGAGCACATTATGCAGAAGAAAATATAGGAATCCAGGAAACTTAATTATGATGGTGCCCATTCCCGAAGGTTTGAGATTTGATCTATCTGCAAAATACACTATGACATCTACATTTTCATTGAA
>ML780555.1:501539-519786 GCA_009831015.1 Picea engelmannii | reverse complement strand
TATTATTTGCTCAAAGTGCTCAAAAATGTGCTTTACAATGCTCAAACTGCCAAATAGACTGCTCCAATGGCTTCAGAACATCCTAAAACCCCTAGTTGGGCTTTTTCGGCACCTCGTTTGGCCAAAAATTGAAGAAGATAGGCTTCCTGGAAGTCCCCCCTTCAAGCTTGTTGTCTCTACATCTACAAAACACACCTTTCAAGGCTCAACCTAGCCCGCACACATATTTAAGCGTAAAAACCTAGCACCAGATGCAACCGCGTGAACCGTGCAAACTGTAGGACAGTTACGGGCGCACCTAGCCCCTAACCGTCAAGGGCCAGGTCATATTGACCCATGCGACCACGTGCTAGCATAAACACGGGCTCCCGTTTCATAAGCCAATGGTCAAAGTCCAAATGGCGGGTATTTGTAATAACCGTTGGAACAAACATTAACCGCGCGCATGCCCATACACTATAACCGTGGGTCATATGTTATATAGCGCGCAACCAAGGGCTGGGGCTAAGCCCCGGCCCAGTCGCGGCCCAAACCACCCGCACATTCAAACTTATATAAATTTCGTGCCATATGTATAATAAGTAACAAGTGGTGGCACGCCGGTTGGCGGCTCTTTTCCAAGTCTTTGCCTCTGCCCAGAGGTCGTGGGGTCGACTCTGACCAACGACATAAGTTTTAACCAAATAATGGATGACACGTGGCGGCCATTAACTGGGCCACCTGTCGTCGCTCCATTCGCTGCCAAACATGCCAAGTCACCCGCCAACTGTCTGAATGCCATCCATCCATGTGTCGTACGGCTTGCCACGTGTTGTATAGCCTGCCACGTTAGTGACTGTACGGACTGTACAGTCAGCAACCCTTTTTTTGCCTGTTTGTAAATTTGAAAAGAACGTGATATCTCTCGCTCCCGACGTCCGTTTGAACCCAAACAAGTTGTGATGGGTTTGCAATGACGAGGCCTAAACTCTCGTTCGATTTGAAGCAATTCCGATCACTTTGAATTTTTGAGCAAAATTTGATCCCCTAATCAACGAGAAAAGAGTATTTCTATTCATGTAATCAATAGAAGTACATATGTGAAAAAAAATTGTAATGACACATATCAGAACTGATAAACTAAGTCCCTCTAGTTGGGCCTCCACCACGTCAATCTTCCACAAAGGCAAGCTCACAAGAAGTAAGAGTCAATGAAGTTCTCCATCACAAGATAGGAAGATCCTGGGGGTTGAACACAAGAAGTTCATACTTTCAAGCACAAAGGGATCCAGACTCAATTGAAGTGAAATTTCTCTAGAGTGTCTTTGCTCTCAATGTTGAATTATCTTCAAGGCTTGTATATGGCTCAATTTATAGCCTCCAAATGGAATTGAAGGGTCGAGTCGGAGCATTTCTAGTATATGGAAGGTCAAGGATCATGGATCTCATGACATGGCATGTAAACCAAACACATTTTTTTAATTTTTCAGCACCAAACCCAATTTACATGGGTTGTAATGGAGCAACTTGTGTATACGCGAGATATCTAATTGATAGGTTGAGTATATGGAAAAATATGTGTATTTTTAACTCTGGAGTGAACAAAAAGGGGAAATGGAGTCTGCAAAGGGAAATGGCAGGCCATCAAAGCAAGTTGCATGGAGTGTGGAAAAATATTCTATAACAGTTTCCCCATAATGTGTGAGGTTAGAGGAGTATCTGCAATGGCCGAAATACATTATAATTCCTATAAGTGGAGTAATAAAGACTCAGCTGGAAGTACTAGTTACTCATGAGAATATTACAATTCATATTGAATTTGTACACATGGCTGCCAATCTGAATTACACTTTAGATCTATGTCGATATATATCAAATATTTGCTCATGGCCATGAATAGGCAATACAAAGTGGACATATTCCATAGGATTTTATAGTCACAAACAAGACACAGTGGAGTCCAATCTCAAAATCAACCTAATATATATGTATACAACGGAGTACAATATGATCTTCTATGATCATTGAAGTCATATAGGTATTGGTCCAATGAAAGACATCAGTAGATATGGGGTGTTGCTACTATAAACTGGAGGTCTTCTACATTATCCATTGAAGGTGCAAGTCTACATTATGTGAATAGAGGAGTTGAAGTTGAAAACAATGAGACTTCATTTGATTACTGGTCATTAAGGTATACCTTTAACAAACGCGAGACAACCCACCGATAATGAAAGTAGGTGTAAAGGCATCGAGTACATTCAACAAGTGTGAATAGGGGTGTTAAGGTCGAACACTTGAAGAATCCATCAACTAGGAGACATTGATGTATTCCCAACTATCGATGGCGGGAGAACCTGCCATTGATGATTGCGAGCCTCTAGGTACTCATAGGACTCTAGATCTTGATTCCATAATAGATGAGATAAATTCGATGGAAGGGGACCCGTTGAAAGGAGAACATTAAGGCATATCTCATCATCCAGTGTGAGGTACAAAGCAATAGATTGATAATTAGGAGGAGCTCATATGAATATGATGTTCACGAACCAACGACCATGTGTGTCTCTCGCATGCACCAGATGCAAGTAATACAGAAAGAGACCCTCTGAATAGCAAGAAATGAGGAAAATTGTCGACAAAGGCGAGGAAACCACCAATAGGGATAATGGAATCCAAGACACTACACAAATCCCAATGTGTGAATAGATTTCTTGTCGTTGAACACAAGGGAAACCCCCAAGTCAGTGACCAATGAGGATATTATTGAAATAATGTAACTGCAAAGTGTATTCTAATTATTATTGTGGAATTATTCATTAGATTAATCCCCATTGCGGATTGATCATGTCGGCTATTGTAAAGGACCAAATCCCCTTTTGCGGATTGGTCAAAATATAATTGTACTAGGTAGAATAAGAAGTTGGCCCAAGAATATATTAAAGAGGCCCTAGAATATATTAAAGGTGGTTATAACCACCCAAATTGAGAAGTCGGCCCTGCCAGTGAAGAGACACTTCCACACATTCTAGAATTGTATAAATAAGGAGGCTAGCACCTCACTTAGACACACACACTTATTCATTGAGAGACAAGTTTCAGAGCTACAGTTGGAGAGAGAGAGAGAGGCGCATTCTTGGGAGAGGACTTTATGTATTTGTTTGAGTTATCTATTGGCATTGTATTGGTTATCTATAATAAGGAAGTTTTTGTTGGGTTTTCTTCCCCTTGAGGGTTTCCCAGGATAAATGATGTGTCTCTTGTGATTGTGTATTTCTCAGTGATCCTATATTATGTTATTATTGTCTATTGAAATGCAAATAAATCTAATAATAGCTTAAACCTTAACATGGTATCAGAGCTAAGCTGAAGAGAGCATCTTTCACAAGAGAAAGTGAAAAACGTCATTGTTGTCGTACATGCAAATTAGGGCTTTTGTTGATGAAGTATTTCATCCCTAAAACCATCTAGAAAAGTGTGCCCTTCCTCAAGGATCACTTTGGCATCCTCAGCGCAACTTTTCAGTGTCTAGATCTCCCGGAAAGTGAAACCCTAGTTTTCACAAAGTACCAGAAAACCAGAAACACCAATCCAGAAATCCGTAGATCAAATTTGAGGGGGTAAAAGTTGGATTTTCGTAAATCTGACTGCACCAGCTTACTTGCCTCAGCTTAGTGCATCCATCCTCTGGATCAGAATTTCAAAATTTGAAGTTTGAAAAATTAGGGTTTCCTCATAAAACCCTAAGTTGCAGTTGTAGTATCAATTGCAGTTGCAGTACTAGTTGAAGTCTCAACCGTAGTACCAGTTGCAATCACCCTTGAAATTTTCAAGAGTTGGTAATGATTATCGTTGCTGCCAGATGGCACCACTACCTACAAATGCTATCAGAGGTATGTACTCACATATGTTTAAATGGTTAAACTTTAAAGAGTATTTGCAGGAGAAGGGATCTCTTTCCATAGATACAGAAGGAACTCAAGATCCAACACATTCAGAAGAATAATGCAACTCAGGTTTGATTATTCTAATATGCATCTATTTGTTATGACATTATTTTGATCAATGTTGCATGTTGAAGCTATGATCAAATTATTAGATGGATTAAAGTAGAGATCATAGAGTTTATTCTCTAACCTAAGCTTCGGTCAAGAGAGCATATTGTCTTAGTACAAAAGACAGGTTGAATAAAACACTTGACATCTTGAGTAACGGAGACTTGGAAGGAAAGTAGCAGCACACTCAAGGACAATACTCCAGGTTCCAGGAGAAATCTCTTGTGTTAGTTCCAGGTGGCCCTGGAGGAATGTTTGATCAGAACACTATGAGAATGTTGACCTCATTTCGTATTGTATTCATTACCTTTAATCTTTGCTTCAGAAAAATTACAAGTGATAGCTCTAAAGGAGTTATTGTGATGATTTTTCGTGTTATTGATTTATATTATCAAAAGGATATTATTATTGCTTGTTGTTTTGTTGACCTTGTTCCAGGTCACAAGTAATAACCCTGAGGAAGCTATAGTGAAGGTTGCAGAAGGCAACGTACTAAAGGAGAAACCATAAAAGAAGCAATCCTCATTGGAAAAGAAGAAGGTGGCTTGTACAAGCTAAAGGGTCACTCAGAAGCTGCCATGACCCACGCTATTGAGAATCCATGTGAACTTTGGCATAGAATATTAGCCCACAAGACGCTACCATACGTATGCAAAGTTGTCACAGGTGTACCAGAACTCAAGGTTGACCATGAAGGCGCATGCAATGGATGTGCACAAGGGAAGAACATCAAGAACCCTTTTTCAAAGAGAGACAACAAAGCAGAAGGAGTCCTAGAGCTCATTCATTCATATGTGTGTGGCCCAATGCCATCGTCCTCCATTAGTGGGTATGTATACTATGTATCATTTATTGATGATTATTCTCGTAAGACCTGGGTGTATTTTTTGAAATCTAAGGATGAAGTGTTCAACAAATTCAAGGAATTCAAAGCCTTGATAGAGAATCTTTCCGAAAGAAACATCAAGATACTCAAGTCAGATAATGGAGGAGAATACACCTCAAAAGAGTTTTTGAACTTCTGCAAAGATGTTGGAATCAAGAGGGATCTCACCATTCCCTATAATCCTCAACAAAACAGTGTAGCTAAAACAAAGAACAGAACGATAATGGAAGCAGTGAAGACCATGATCCATGATCAAGATCTTCCTATGTGCTTATGGGCAGAAGCAGCAATGACAGTCATATATGTGAAAAACTGATTGTCCCATAGTGCACTTGGGTTCAAGACCTTGGAAGAGATGTTTACCAGAAAGAAGCCAGAGGTAAGCCATCTCAAAATATTTGGTTGCTCAGTATTTATACATATTCCGAAAGAGAAAAGAAACAAGTTGGACCCTTCAGGAAAGAAGAGAATATTTGTGGGATATTGTGAGGTCTCCAAGGCCTTCATGATTTATATACCAGGTCACCATCACATCGAGATCAACGGGGATGTGACCTTTGATGAAGATGTATCACTCAAGAAATAGAGAAGATGCCATCTTGAAGAAGTATATGAAGAGGAACCTGTAATCCCCAGGGTTGCAGAATCAATGAGGGAGGTTCCCAGAGTTGCAGAACCAGTGACGAAAGTCGTAACTTCCCCTGATGAGGAAATTCTAGAAGATAATGACATAGTATAATTTCAAGAACCTCCTTAGATGACTATCTCCCATAAAATAAAACATGCTTGGGCAAGACAGCTTATTCAAGATGGAGAGAAGTATGGTGTTCCTGAAGGAACTACGAGATAGGTGAAGAGACCTAAGCCATTTTCCAGTTATATGTTTTTGATGTGTGATCTCCTAGAGAAAGAGCCTACTTGCTTTGAAGAATCCATTTAGAAGAAAGAATGGGCAGATGCTATGACAGAAGAATACCAATCCATAATAAAGAACAATGTATGGGAAATAGTTCCCAGACCGAAGAGCAAGGATCTGGTATCTTCCAAATGGCTCTTCAAAATAAAACATGATGTTGATGGAAGTATTGAGAAGTATAAAGCATGATTTGTCGCACGTGGATTTTCTCTAAAGGAAGGCATTGACTATGAAGAGACATTCGCTCATGTAGCCAGATACACTTCGATTAGAACCATCATAGCACTTGCAGCTAAGATGAAGTGGAAGTTACACCAGATGGACGTAAAGACAACTTTCCTAAATGGTGTCATCGAAGAAGAAGTGTATATAGAGCAACCTCAAGGATTTGAAGTTGAAGATAGGAATTCTCATGTCTGCAAGCTGAAGAAGGCTTTGTACGGATTGAAGCAAGCTCCTAGAGCTTGGTATGGCAGGATAGACAGTTTCCTAACGAGCTTGGGCTTTACCAAGAGTAAAGTAGATTCTAACCTCTACTTCAAGGTTATGAACGATGAGCCAGTGATATTATTGTTGTATGTGGATGACTTATTCTTAGTTGGAGAAGAAAATCTCATCACCGAATGTAAGAAGAGAATCGCCTCATAATTTGAGATGAAAGACCTTGGCCTAATGCATTATTTCTTAGGTCTTGAGGTATGGCAGATTCTAGAGAGGATCTTCCTTAACCAAGGGAATTATGCAGTCGAAATCCTGAAGAGATTCGACATATTAGAGTGAAAGTCCATGAATAGACCCATGGAAACAAAGTTGAAGCTATTGGTCGACACTTCGTCAAAATTGATTGATGTCATGTTGTATAGACATATCATTGGATCGTTGATCTACCTGACGACCACCAGACCAGATATTTGTTTTTCCATGAACACGTTGAGTCAGTTTCTGGTAGAACCCAGACATGTTCACCTAGTTGTTGCAAAACATGTGATGAGGTACCTTAAGGGTACATTAGATTGTGGTCTCAATTATGATGGAGATCATGATCTCACATTGAGTGGGTACACTGATTCATATTGGGTTGGAAGTGCCTCTGACAGGAAGAGCACTTCAAGATGTTGTTTCAGTTTGGGATCGGCCATGATCTCATGGCAGAGTAGGAAGCAATCCAACATTGCTCTTAGTACAGCAGAAGCAGAATACGTTGTTGCATGTTCTGCCAGTTGTGAAGCTATATGGCTTCGTAAGTTATTGACTGGTCTATTCGACCTAAAGATGGAAGCAACCACGATCCTATGTGACAACCAGAGCTGCATAAAAATGACAGAGAATCATGTATTTCATGACAAGTCGAAACACATAGAGATCTGATATAATTACATCCGTGACATGGTGCAAAGAGGAGCCATAAAGCTCCAATATGTTAGCATGGATGAACAGGTTGTCGATGTGTTGACCAAGCCTCTATCTCGTGTAAAGTTTGAGCACTTTCGAGATAATATTGGTATAGTCCGAAAGGACCTTCCTCGAAAGGGGGATTAGTGTTGTGATGAGATATATCTAGTACTGCACTTCCAGCCTCACCGCTATGACGTAAAGTCAGTCTAGTTGTTGTGTTGAGATGTGCCTAGTATTGTGGTTCCAGATTAACCGTTATGATGTAAAGCCAGTCTAGTTGTTGTGTTGAGATGTGCCTAGTGTTGTGCTTCCATCTTAACCACTATGACGTAAAGCCAGTCTAGTTGATTGAGATGTGCCTAGTACTTTGCTTCCAGCTTAACCGTTGTGATGTAAAGAAAGTCTAGTTGTTGTGTTGAGATATGTCTAGCATTGTTCTTCCAGCTTAATTGTTGTGACGTAAAGCCAGTCTAGTACCTTGCTTCCAGCTTTATAGCTGTGACGAAAAGCAATATGAGTATTGTGCTTCTAGCTTTATTGTTGTGACGTAAATCCATTCTAGTACCTTTCTTCTGGCTTTATAGCTGTGACGAAAAGCAAGACGAGTATTGTGCTTCCAGCTTTATTTCTGTGACGAAAAGCAAGACAAGTACTATGCTTCCAGCTTGATAGTTGTGACGTAAAGTCAGTCCAGTATTATGCTTCCATCTTGATTGATGTGATGAAAATCTAGACGAGTACTATGCTTCCAGCTTGATAGTTGTGACTTAAAGCCAGTCCAGTATTGTGATTCCAGCTTAATTGTTGTGATGATGAGCCAGCCTCGTGTTGTGATGATGAGACAGCCTCATGCTGTGATGATGAACCAGCCTCATGTTGTGATGATGTGACCAGCCTCGTGTTGTGGTGATGATGTATTAGTTTTATACTAATCCATATTGATGTAGATGATGATTTCATTCCTTTGAGAATGACGATGCTGCCGATGAGAAAAACTTTTGATGATTTATAGATATGCCAGTTAGTGTTCCAAGATGATATTAATGATGTTATCCTCTCACCCACCTGATGTTGTTGATGATGTTGTTCTCTCTCTCGCCTGATGTTGTTGAAGAATACCCTTCTTGTTAAGGGGGAGTGTTGAAATAATGTAACTGCAAAGTGTATTCTAATTATTATTGTGGAATTATTCATTAGATCAATCCCCATTGTAGATTGATCATGTCAGCTATTGTAAAGGACCAAATTCCTTTTTGCGGATTAGTCAAAATATAATTGTAATAGGCAGAATAAGAAGTCGGCCCTAGAATATATTAAAGAGGCCCCAAAATGTATTAAAGGTGGTTATAACCACCCAGATTGAGAAGTCGGCCCTGCCAGTGAAGAGACACTTCCACACGTGCCAGAATTGTATAAATAAAGAGGCTAGCGCCTCACTTAGACACACACACTTGTTCATTGAGAGACAAGTTTTGGAGCTGCAGTTGGAGAGAGAGAGAGAGAGGCACATTCTTGGGAGAGGACTTTATGTATTTCTTTGAGTTATCTCTTGGCATTGTATTGGCTATCTATAATAAGGAAGTTTTTGTTGGGTTTTCTTCCCCCTTGAGGGTTTCCCGGGATAAATGATGTGTCTCTTGTGATTGTGTATTTCTTAGTGATCCTATCATATGCTATTGTTGTCTATTGAAATGCAAAGAACTCTAATAATAGCTTAAACCTTAACAGAGATGTCATCTGTTGGGTTCAAGGTTACCTACCAATGATGAAAGTAGGCCCAAGGTGCAAGGTAGGACAACTAATTCATGTGATTATCAGATACAAGGGGATATGGCAGACATGCAAAGTCGAGAATTATGAGGAATGGACGACACAAGCTTATACTTCCTTTGAACAAGAGCATGAGACAAATGGATAACTTAGTCATCATAGACTTAACATTGATCATTGACAAAAGTTTGCGATGCAGGAGGCATCAACAAACTCTCCATAGGGACTAGAAGAATAACCAATCGAAGGGGTAGAATCCAAGTAACGATCTTAGCTTCCTAAGATCATGCTAAACCCATACCTTGGATGAAATGGAATCAAGATTTTGTGCTATGTTCAAAGGCGACACGACTGATGTCGATAGGAGATAATATTGTTTTCCCGCTCGTCCTTTTTTTTTTGTTTTTTCATAGTCAAAGGAATGTTATGATACAGGAGAGGAAACAAATGTCGTGAGTAAGAAACTAGTTCCAATCAGTGGAACATACCTATTCTCATTGCAAGGTAACACATGTGGGGCATGTACACTCGGGGAGAGGTTTCCTCTATTGGTAAAGGGTGTCAAGTTGCAAGTGTCAAGGATATATGAAAGGCACTACTTGGATAATGCTAAGAACTTCTAGGGAAAGAGGTTTATAATGAGAAAGTGGGAGCCGACATTAGGCTCAACAAAGCAATCAGGATAATGGATGCAATTACAACTTAGCTCAACCAATGTCCTTTTTCATAGATGTTAGTCCCCTAGGCCTGAAAAAGTATAAAATAATACCCAGAAGAACTCTTATGGCCAATGGTAACCAAAGTATTCCTTTTTCGTAAGTAGTCTACTTGGTCCGAAAAAGGGTTAAACTTATACCAAAATAGAAGTCCTTTTAAAAACCATTTAATGAGTTTGAAAGAGACAAGTTCACTTGGCAATCTTTTCATTTTTTCGGGAGTTAGAAAAGAGCTTAACCAAGACTCGAAAAGTACAATATGTACAGAGGACCGCACAACCTTGTGGCTTATGCATAGTGGTTCCCCAGGTAGAGCCCATTGCTAGGCCCAAGCCAAGGTATTTTTGGTAATTAGCTTGTAAAGTTTATAGTTCAGGAGGAGGTCAAAAATCCACAATCATAGCTTCAATGATAGCCTCATATTAAGTCAATTCAACATCCATGAAATTGGGGCTCGAAAACTCACAAATACCAAGGCTCGAGGTCTTACAAATTACAAGATCAAACTCAAGGGGAAACACCAGATTACTCGGGCCCATAGGGGGAGGTCAGGGCTCCCATGCAGGTCTTTTGTCGGAAGCCAATAGCTCACAGGTAGCTGACACAAGCTTGGGAGAGCCCAAATATTTTCAATCCAAGGAGGATAGAATACTTGTAAGGGATCCTTCATGTACAATATATCGACGAACACCCATTATCTAGAAGGGTGCAAAAGAAGGAAGGCGATGCTCTACAAGATCATTCCAATCAAAGGAAACCATCCTAGGACTTGTACGGAGCATACTCGAAGAGAGTGGAATGTTCCCTTGTTCATAAGGTACATAATTAGAAATTCTAAGGACATGGTCGAAAGATGCATCACCCCCCAAAGGAAGAGTGGAATTGACTAAATATTTCATCAGCAATGTCACTTCCTTAGACTTTTTAGTCTCCAAGAGAAGAGTGGGATTAACCGAAGATTGCATCAACACGACCACTTCTTCAACCATTGGTTGAATAGGATGTGAAACAACATGGTCAAGAGATGCATCACTCCCCAAAACAAGAGTGGTGTCGGCCGAAGATTGCATCAACACGACCGCTAGTTGAACATGATGTGAGACAACATGGTCAATAGACATATCACCCCCCAAAAGAAGAGTGGTGTCAGTTCAAGATTGCATTGGAATGACTGATATATCAACCAAATAAGGATTAGATTGTTGGGCAACCAAAGATGACTCAGAACCCGAAGGGACACTAGACAACGAACACGCTTCTCGTACCACTACAATAGTAGGGCACAAACGAGTTAGGTGATCTTCTTTGCAAAGTATATAAAGGAACTTGGGCTTACTTCCTATACATCTAGGCTTCTCAATCGTATCAATGCCCCCAGCATGACTTTCAGTGGCTGGTGACATGCTCCTAGCATGAATTACAGAGGCTAGTAGCACATCTGCAACATGACTTGTAGAGGTTGGTGATGTTTTTCCAGTGACTAGATTTTTTCCCCCAGCATGACTTGCAACGGCTGGTTGCTTGCCCCCAGCATGACTTGCAGAGGCTGGTGACAAGTCTCCAACATGACTATCAGAGATTGTTTTCAGGTCTCCAACATGCCTTGCAGAGGTTGGTGACAGATCTCCAACATTACTTGTAGAGGTTGGTGATAGGTCTTCAACAATACTTGCAGAGATTGGTGACTTAATGCCAGTATGACTCCCAATGAATGGAATTGTGCTTCCAGCATGACTTGCAGCAATTGGTTGCGGCATCTGATACCATGGTCCCAAGAAAGACTGGTTTTGAGAGATCATAGGCCAAGCAGGGTTCTGGTATACACCATGGCCCTTCCTGGTATGATAGTATCCTCCTCCCAACTGATTCATAAAAGGTTGTAAGGGCATAATAACTGAGGAAGCCACTTGTGAGGAGAAAGCAATGTGACATTGGTTACTCATGTGAGGATATATGTTTCCCCCGGACAAAGTAACTTCATGCAAGGGGTTGCCCATACTATAAAAATAACTCCCCCCAGATGAAACACCAGAGTTTAGAGGGAGGTTTTCCATGAGAAAATCGTGCATAGGAACCAACATAATGGACAAAGGATAGATGGACGGGATGTAAGAAGTAGAAGGACTTCCCATTTGAGCACTCCATACTGGAAAAGTGTAGCTAGGATTGGGTCCAGAGGAAAAAGGGGTCCAACCTCCTACCATAGGATTTGATTGAGGGATATGACCCCCACCAAACGAAAAAGGAGAAAAAGGAGGCATCATGCCCCCAGACCCAAAACTAGGATTCACATGAGACGAAGAAACGGAGGATGAGAAGTGCGAAGTCATGTCTGGCATACCAAAAGAGAAAGGATTAGTGGTTGAAGACATTGACTAAGTACTACAATTCGGCATACCACTTGGAAATATAAAAGGATTCATTCTCATGGACTGAACAGAGATCATGGGCAAGGTAGCGCTAATTGAGGGAGTCATAGGGGCTCCATCAACCATAATAGTCAAAACTCATGACGCAATACAAAATCCTAAGGCCGAAAAATAATCAAAGAGAACACTCCTAAATAAGGCTAAATTCCAATGCACACAAACAAGATATGATGGTTGAAAGGGACCTCCCGAACTAAAGTAGGTATGCCTCTCCCAAGAGGGGCCTGAGACTCCACAACATAAAGTGGAGGTATCAGAACCAATTATAAGGACCCTCATAGGCTTCACAACGCAGTCAGTCAAATCCCTCCAAAGAGGAAATCCTCCATAAATTATGTGTTTTGTTTGATCCCTATCTGACTCAGGATACCTGCAGAATAACCCCTGCAAGTAACCTATGCGGCTACCTAGGTCAAGCAACTAGAGTCACCATGATATAACCAATGCTCAGGTGAGCAGTCGCAAATCTGATCCACCATATGGCCAGGGTAGCAAAGCCTGAAATCTCAAAAGCACCGCCTCTCACAGAGGTAAAGGCACTAGCAAGACCCCCAAATAAAAATATAACCCCAAAATATCTCTGACGCTGGGAAGGTATTAGAGATCTATCTCTGCAACCAACTTTGCATGACCTCGTGGTTAAATTCGATGTGAGTGGAGCTTCCCGAGGACACCAATTATATAATAGGTTTCACCACTCCCTAGTTAGACACATACATTAAATTTTATAGCCTTGGAGAAGTTTACTCACAAAATCTTATTCCAAGGCCCTAGGTCCTATACTTGTTTGTGTACCCTGAAAAATAAAATTGTTTCTAATCAATTTTAATGGTTTCTGCTTACTCAAGAGGTGTGATTGTGAAAGTGATGGTATTATGACTCAGCATATATAAAAAGAAGCAAATATAAATACACTTCTAAGTACTATTCTTGATTTTCAAATGAGATGGTATGCTTCTAAATGTTGTTTCTAAGATGCAATATCTACAATTTCAATGAAGTTCAATATTTCCTAATATGCCAAAACTAATGTAAACTAGCCAAAAGTGCAAATGCCATAAGTAAAATGCAATAAAGCAAAAAAAAAAATGTGTTTTTGATATAATGAAAATAAAATGCAAGGACTAAATAACAACCTCACAGGCATACCCTACTACAAGCACCAAGAGACAAGCCAAGCAGGACACCAAGAAGTAACTACTTAGACCCAAAATGCAAGGACAAAAAAAATAAGGACAAAGAGTTTGCCCAAGAATTCAACAATAAAGCAACTTCCTATCACTCTGTAGGTACTCAACAGTCACGACAATGACCAAAGAAGTCTCAACAACCTATGAAACTCACCCATCAATCACTAAACCAAGCCAAAAAGGCTTAGAAATATATGTATACACCCTAAAAACAACCAACCCGTGTATGTACGCACCCTAAAAATATACAGCCTGCATACGTATGCAATTGTTCAGGGAACATAAGTGTATACCAAGAAAAACACTAACTGGGTAAGGATTAGGCCATGAAACTCATATATAATGCAATGCAAATTTTTTCAAACAATAGGCGACAGAGAAACTTAAGCAAACAAAGAGAAAATAAAGGAGAAAAAAATACCCAATACCCCAAAAAGGAGATCTCCCTAGTGAAGTCACCAATTCTGTTACGAGGAAAATCTCTCTATGGCTAGGGGAAAACCACAACATATGGAACAACAACCAGAAAACAACTCTAATATCAAGTATGATATATAAATGAAATGCTAACAAGAGAAGGCTATAATCTTACCTCGTCCAGATGTCTGAAGAAGACCATCATTGAGCACACGACCCAAAGCTTTATACCTGCAACTTGTCCTCAACAACCAAGATACACAATCATATGGAAATGATATATAATGTTAGCATATAAAATAGCATAATCCATTAACATACATTATAAATACACCCATGGAATGTAATACACATATTTGCAAGATATCAATTAGACGAGAAAAGAGTATTTATATTAATGTAAACAACAAAAGTACATAGGTGACAAACTTTTGTAACGTAACATATCGGAATCGAGAAACTAAGTCCCTCCAGTTGTGTCTCCACCACCTCAATACTCCACAAAGGAAAGCTCACAAGAAGTAGGATTCAATGAAGTTCTCCGTCACAATATAAAAAGAGCTTGGGGGTTGAACATAAGAAGTTCAGACTTTCAAGGACAAAGGGCTGGAGACTCAATTGAGGTGAAATTTCTCCAGAGTGTCTTTGCTCTCAATGTTGAGTTGTCTTCAAGGCTTGGATATGGCTCAATTTATAGCCTCCAAATGTAATTGAAGGGTCGAGTCGAAGCATTTATAGTATATGGAAGGTCAAGGATCATGGATCTCGTGACATGACATGGAAACCCGACATATTTTTTAATTTTTGAGCATTGAACCCGATGTATGTGGGTTTTAATGGAGCAACCCGTGTATACACGAGTTGTCTAACTTATAGGTCGCGTATATGGAAAAAAGTGTGTGTTTTTAGCTTTGGAGTTAACAAAAAGTGGAAATGGAATCTGCAAAGGGAAATGGAAGGCCATCAAAGCAAGAAGCATGGAGTGTGGCAAAATCTGTTATAACAATACTCGGTAGGGAAATGCCCCCCATGGGTAGGAGAAGGTACTCTTGTCCTAATCCTCAAGGGCAATTTGAATTTGATTGTATCCACTAAACCCGTCAAGGAAAGAGAAGAACTTCTTACCTGCCAATGTTTCAAGGACTTGATCAATAAAAGATAGGGGAAAATGGTCTTTTTGGGTAGCTTTGTTTAACTCTCTATAATCAATAAAAATTCACCATTTCTCATTTTTCTTTGGGACAGTCAAAAGTGGTGAAACCCATTGGCTATTAGAGATGGGGTAAATGAAATTCACAATGAATAACTTTTGCAACTCATCTCTTACTATCTCACATAATGTAGGATTCATACTGCGTTGGGGTTTTCAAATAGGTCAAGAATCATCTTTTATATAGATGTGGTGAGTACAAAGATCTGAATGGGTTACCCTCATATCAGTGTATTTCCAAGCGAATGCACCACTATGTTCTTGCAATAGTTTAATCAATTGTTCTTTTTTCAAGGTCGCAAACTCAAAATGGATATTCAATGTTCTTCCCGAACCAATCTCTACTAGTGTACTAGTGGGTTTTGTTATGTCATTGAGAGAAATGGTTATAGAGTCTCATGGAAAGGATAGATCAACCAATGAATATTTTTCTTGATTTGATTGATCAATCATAATACTGAAAAATTGAAAATTTGGATGTGGGGATGAATAAGGATTGCTTACGAAGTTATTAATTTCATCATCTTATATTTATTCCTTGGAAGAGAGAGCTCGATCAAGTGTAATCAATTCTTGGAAACTCTCATCATCACTATCCTCGTTCCTCGCCCATACAGGCATTTCTTGAACTATGCTAGGCTTGTCAGGAGGATATAGGGTGATTTTCTCAGTAGAATCCCCATGGGAGATATTCATGTTGTCATATTTGCAGCCAATATAAGCATTAGTAATGGCCAACCATGGCCTACCCAGGATCAAAGGATATCCTCACAAGTTGGATTTTGGCTCGAGAATAAAAAAACTTGTGAGATACTCCTAGGAATCCACAGAAATCACTACATCTTAAAAGATACCCTCAAGTTTAATAGTGGATTGGTCAGCTAATTGTAGAACTATAGGAGTTTTTTATAATTTGGGCAATCCAAGTTTCTCCATAGTTTACTTTGTCATAACAATGCCCCCTAAGTCAATCAGAGTGTTTGAGATGAGGATATTATGGATTTGAACATCAACTATAGGGCCCCCCGGATCTGTATATTTGGCAGTAAATACTTTTCCAAGTATCAGATCTGCTAACTGGTTGATCACATGAACAATTTGAGGATATTTTATTTTCTTGTCAGGTTTCCTTAAACACGGTTCTCTAACAACTTTGGAATATATGGGAACATCCTTGATTGCTTGAAATAATGGAATTTTTACACACGCATTCCTTAGTTCTTCTAAGAAGTCAAACTCAAGCTAAATGAAGGGTTTATCTAAACTTAACCTCTATGGATAGGGAGGAAGTTGTGCAACCCTTGTTGACTATAGTTGTTCTGAAGTTCCAGGAGAATCAATTTGGGGTGTTATGGCAGGATGATCAACATAATGATTTGTTGCAAAATCTTAAACTTCCTCCTCATCATGTTCTATAATGATTGGAGAATTTCTATTATTAAGGGTTCTCCCATATTGTAAATGGATATCTTTGCATTCTACAAGGGAGATAAAGTTGTTGGATTATTGAGAGGGGGGGTGAATCAGTAATAGAGCAATTTAATCCTTTTTATCCATATAATCCAAGTGTTATATCAATGAAGAATTATCATCCAATAACTGCAGAGTAAATAAGCAATGAACAAATGAACAAACATACACATACACAGTACACCAGTGTTTTACGTGGAAACCCAAATCAAGAGAAAACCATGAAATGTTTTTTCTTATATGTCTTGAAGAATTACATTCATTGGAAGCACCAACTTTCTTTGTCTTCCAGCTGCAACTAGAAGGAGGCTCCAACCCCCTAGTTTATTAGGCTACAACTTGAGGGAAGCTCCAACTCCCCAATTCTCTAGCTACAACCAGAAGGAGGCTACAACCCCTTATGTTTTTCGGCTACAACAGGAAGGTGGCTACAACCACCTGTCATTTCCCCGTCCTGCCACCCTGAAGTAGAAGTAGAATGATGGAACCACTGTCAACCTATCACTGTGAGATATACCGTTGTAAACATGTACTAATAAATATGAACCATGCATCAACCATGCATCAACCTGTACCTCAACCTGTAATCAACCTGTACCATAAACAAGTGCATCAACCATGCACCAACTTGTACCTCAACATGTAATCAACCTGTACCATAAACAAGTGCATCAGCCATGTACCAAGTATGTACCAATCATGTGTCAACTACTCATCAATATGTACCAATATCATCAACTATACACCTCATGTATGTGCCAACTCATCAACTACTTGTCTCAACCATGTACTCAAAATGTACCTCAACCAAAAGCCCTCATCAATTTCATCATCCAAATCTGATTTGTAGCTCCGTAATAGACCTGGTGTATATGATCACATTCCTGCAAACCTTCCTTAACTTCAACAACAAGAGACTAGCATTTTCATCAAACTTTTCTTTAGTCTCACATGCCTAGTTTTGGATTAGTCAACAACCCTAACTTGAAGTAATCATAACTTTGTACCTGTAATGTATAAAGATATGAAACTAATACACAATGTTCTTCAGTGTGTTTTATCTAATTCCTCTGAAGTTCTTTTCTGCAACATGTTCCCGTAGAAAGTGAACATTGATTGGAATGTGCTTCGTCTTGGAGTGCATCACCGGGTTTTTTAAGATACCAATGGCACTTGTATTATCACAATATTTTAGAATGGGCTCATCATACTCAACCCATATATCTGTCAAAGTTTATTTCATCTAAAGAACCTGTGTACAACATGTTGTTGCTACAATATACTCTGCCTCGGCTGTAGATAGAGATACTGATGATTGTTTATTTCTTAGCCATGATACCAAACACTCACCTAAATAGAACGTTGCTCCATTGGTGCTTCATTGGTCATCAATACAACCTGACCAATCTGCATCTGTGTAGGCAATAAGTGATAGATATTTTCTTTTTGGATACCATAATCCAAACTCTTTTGCTCCTTTGAGATATCTGAAAATCCTCTTTACTGCTAATACATGTGATTCCTTTGGTGCTGCTTGAAATCGTGCCACCTGTCCAACTGTTTGCATTATGTCTGGTCTGGATGTTGTCACATATAGTAGGTTGCCAATCATTGACCTGTATTACCTCTAATAAATAGACTTTGAATCATCATCTTTGCTCAACTTACAATTGGTTTGCATGGGAGTGATAATTGGTTTGCAATCTTCCATTCCGAACCTCTTTAGCATTTCTCTGATATACTTGGTTTGAGAAATAAAAATTTCTTGGTTGCTTTGACGTATCTGAAGTCCCAGAAAGAAGGATAGTTCTCCA
>ML780555.1:473618-488114 GCA_009831015.1 Picea engelmannii | reverse complement strand
TAGCCGTGGAGTTTATTTGCCCTTTTGCTGGTTGAATTTGTTAAAACGTCACTCCTTGGCTAGCTAACCTGCAGACAACAAAGTTTATATAGGTGACGTCACATAGTGAAGATCTCTTGTTTATGCTTGCAACGTTGTGATTTGCATCACCTATCGTGGTAGACATTGAGTTATTGATTGCATTTGTGAGCCTATTTGCTAAAACGTTCTTGCTCTTTGTCTTTCTTTTGACCTATTGATTAAGGCTGACGTCGCACCTGTAGCAGAAATAATATAGGTGACGTAGCAACATTATATTTGTGAGCAAACTTGCATTGTGATAATATAAAGGATTGATATTTAATGTTGAATGCTCTTATCTTCTCATGCATTTATTGAAGAAGTAATATAAATCGTTGTCTCTTTTTAGCCATCATTGACTTCGTCAATAATAGCATTGATCATTTGCTCACATATGTATTGGAAGATAGTCATTGATTTTATGAAGTACTAACCCACTGCAAAGCACATATTCTAGTTTTCTTTGTCGTGTCTCGCAAACAGGTGCATCATCAGTGAATCTTTCTTCTTGACTATCTCATACTTGGTTGTAATCTGTGAAAGGGAACCTATTATCTTGATCCATTATCCTTAGCCCTTCTTAAACTCAGATTACATAGGGACGTCTCCCTTGGACTAGCCCTCCTAAATAGAAAGAGCCCCCCATCGAGGTGACAGTGGGTGGGGAAGCTCCTGTTACGCTGGTCTTAAGCCTTGACTCAAGCTATCTAAGCCTCTCCTACAAACCGTGCGATAACAGGAACCTCTTAGAAAAGGAGTTATAGCAAAAATGGCATACCTTGCTGAATTCTGGCTTATTCTAGATAGTGACCTTGTAGAGCATGCCCCGCACAGAATATTTGTTGAATTGATCTGAAAATGTGACACAAAATACTATAGACTGTACCCTAACCAACACATTTAGTTTCATTGAATTTGGATCTGTTATGAAGAAGTTATGACGCTTTTACCCGAAACACTTGTTTTTGACTAGTTTCGGGACTAGCCACAAACCCTATTTTCCACGGAGTGTAACTCAAAAAATACAATGACCCACACGCTGAATTTTTTACCACATATACTTGGATATGTTTTCTCAATGGCATAGAAATTTCACAGTCTGAATCATTATAGAAAAAATTTATAGCGAAAATGGTGAGATGACCTGTAAATAACATACCTTAGAAACCACCATCAAAAGAATTTATCCTTCCTTGCATTTCGGCCTTCTTTTCTTCACCTTCCCTCAGAATTTCGGTTTATATATCCTTGGTTACCTCAGACACCTATAGATATCCAATATTCTCAAGTGTGATTAAAATGAGAGAGCCTTGTCTCTTATTTATACTCTCCAAGTAGCTTCCTTAAAAACATCTTCTAGGTCACTTGGCCCCACTTTCCTTATTTTAGGGTTAACCCACTTCTTATTTCTCCATTAAATTTATTATTGAAATAATTTATTTTTTATTCACTTTGAATTATAATACAGTCATCCCCCGGATGGGGTGCCATCGTGGGCCACTTGGCAGAGGGCGGAGGAAGGGGGTGGCCAGCGGGGCACGGAGCCATGTGCCCGGCTCGTGCCCCACGCAGCCGTCACCCCTGGGTTTTAATGAGCATTCACAGCCGATGACAGGAGCATTTACTCCTTCCTCCCCGACCGACTCCTTGTATCGCACTATGCAGCGACCTCTCGGCATTTCCGTTTTGCGGTGTGGTTTCATTCAGAGCTCTGCAATTTTCATGGTTTCTTGGGTAATTCTCGTCATTTCTCTTGGCTCTGCAGACCCTCTGCAGAAGCCGAGTCCTGCCATGCCTCGCCTTCGCCTTCATATGCGTCCCCGCCGGGGCTCTCCATGGCACCCAAGGTGCCCCAGCAAGTCTTCCTCGCCCTCTGGTTCTGCTGTTCCAACTCGGGACAATTGGGCCATGGTGGACACCCTTTGGACTCCAGCACAGCCCTTTCGCAGTGTCAAGCACTCCATCTCTCCTCCGCCTTCACGCACTAGCCAACCCAGCCATATTTCGCCGGARCGTCCTACCTCTCTGCCGCGTGAACACTATGCTATTCTCCAGGATTTAGTTTTTGAGCTACGAGAGGGAGTGAGCGACCTTCAATTCCGCGTCCAGCAGATGGAGGGACGCCTCTCCATTCTCCTCCAGCTCTTGGCTACTCCCTCTCCAGTCGCTCCTGAGCACTCCAGTGAAGCCTCTGAGACCCCTAGCGATCCTGAGAGCAGTCAGCAAACCGCCTCCACCACAGAGACTTCTGAATCCGAAAGGAAGGAAGGCCACCCAAGTGCCACGACTCCTCTCGCGCAGACGGCGACTTGTGCAATCAAGGAAGGAGCAAGCGACAACGCAAGCTCGGCAATGGCAACAGAAGCAAAGGGAAGCAGCCTCCAGGTGCCCGACGATGACAACCGCAGCGCCATGGACATGCAGTGGACCGGCGGGACACCTGTCGTTGAAGAACCATGGATTGGCACTTTGCCCGAGTATGTTCCAGACTACACTGTGTTTGTCCCCTACTTTAGTTCAGGTGGTTCCCATGGTAGTTAAGTTTCTAGTTATCTTTAGCATTGTCAGAAACATTTTATACTTTTTTTGGTTATCTATGGTTGGCTGAACTGGTTTCTCCTCTTGGAGCAGTTCAGTAATTACAACCAAATAACTTTGTCTATGTATTTTGGACCCTGGTTCTGAGAAGGACTCTTATATTAATACAAACTCTTACTTACAAAAAAAAAAATTATAATACAGTCATTACTTCACTTTATTATTTACCTTTTAAAATCTCTTAAACCACTTTGACTACTTTGACCTTTTGGGGCTTCTAGATGACATATGAGGGTCCTCCAACTTCGTAAGGCCATAACTCTCAAACTATGAGGAGTTATGTGACGTTCCACATACCACCAGAAATGGAATGACATGTACTATCCATATAGAGTAGTGTTATCTGAAAATATATCATAACTCATACCATTATCCATCAAACAAACTTGGGTCCATTACCCAAACCTGGGGTCTCCAACTTCTCATGGCCATAACTCTCTAACCGTGAGAAGTTATGTGACGTTCCACATACCACCGGAAATGGAATGAAAAGCACTATTCATATAGGATAGTTTACCTGACAAATTCATTGTCCTTCATCTCATTATTCCACAATTAAGCATGGGTTCTCTTACTCCACAAAGCGTCTTCCCATGAGGGCTTTCACCATAAGGGGACCACTTTGGAGTTCATCCATATTTACTTCTTATCAACCATGACAAGACAATAATGAGTCATCTTTACATCAAACAATCTTGGTTCCATTACCCAAACCTTTGTGATGTGGGGCTTTCTTCAAGGGTTTACATCAATGACAACCAACCTTAATCAACAAAAGTATGTAGGGTAACTGTACAACTTAGTAGTGTAAGTGGGATGAGTTGTTTTATTGTTTGGTTAGAAATGGGTTGTGTAGGAAGTTGAGGTCTCCATGGAGGCTTATTTGCAGGAAATTGTACTTGATGTTGCGGAGGAATTTGCAATGGTGGAAATTGCAGTTGTTGAGGGAATTTTGGAGGGGGAGGGTATTTTGGAGCTTATTGTTGTTGGTTTCCAAAGGAAGTATTTCATCATCCTTGTTTCCATGGATGGTTTTGGGTTGGCTGAGGTACCCATTTGAGAAACATATTGCATTTGATGGTTAGTCCAATAATCAGTATAAGACTACGAAGGATCTTCAACCATAACGGAGGGGAAAGGTTTCCTAAGTCACTTGTGGGCGATGAGAAAATATGTTCAGTCTCCTCATTTTCTCCTTGATAGATTGCTTTTAATCCTGGTAGAGAGGGACAATTTCTTATGGTATGATCCTACTCACAAATCCCATAGATCTCAATGTTATTCAATGGACAATCCCTCAAGGAATGTTTTTTCTGCACTTGGAAGAGAATATTGACAAGGCCATCTCTACTTCATCTTGCTTCTTTTTGGATTACAGTGTGTCCAATTGTGAACTCAAGGAGATGAGGATGTCAATCTTAAAATCTTCTAGCAAATTGTCAATCTTAGCTTGAGTGATTCCTACTTTGAATGTTTTAGTGATTATGACTACAATGTCTCTAGGTCCTTTCCCTTGCTTGCAGGTTCCTCTTGAGTAACATTTCCAAAGTTCACAAATATTGTCGTGGCTTAGTTGGGAAACATCTCCATGCCCCATTAATTTTAAAACATCAATGCATTCATCTCTAATTCCTCTTAACAAAATAATTCACAAGGTTTCTTTCTCCAACTTACTTTGTTTCGATCGTTGCATATTGCATTGAAATCGTTCCACATAGTCTTCCAAATTATCATCTTATTTTTGGGTCATCCTGAATATTTCTTCCCTGCAATATTTGTCCTTGTAGTAGTCATGATATTTCTTCAGGAATGTCTTCTTCATGTCTTCCCATGTTCCAATACTTTTCCCACCAAGTCCCATAAACCAACAAAGTATTGTGTTCTTCAATGTGGCAGGAAACAATTTTAATTTCCAAGCATCCATAATGTAATCATAACTTTTTCAAAGGACATCGAAATTGAAAATAAATGTGTCAGTATCCTCACTTGCAATACCATTAAAATTAAACAAGGCTGAAGGAGGGATATTCTTCATTTTTTCCAAGCTTCCAGGGTCTTTGATTGGGAATTCAAACATGACAGTTTCCTCCCTAGTGGAGATCATGTTCCTTCTTCTTCTGCCATTTTACATAGAGGGTTTAGAAAAATAGGTCTCTTTTTTTCTACTAATTCTACGGAGTAGGTGTAACCTCTTGGTTCTTGGACTAGGTTCGGTTGAAATTCTATCTTAAGTTGCCCACTGATAAGCTCTTATGTATTTGCTAGTTTTGTCGCTGGAAGTACAAATTCTAATTCAACTGCAGAAGTAGCTTTTATTGTAGGATCAATTGAATTTGTTGATTTTACAGTTGGAGGTATAAGTTCTTCTTCTATTGTAGAAGTGATTGTTATTGTAGATCCAATTCTATATTCCTTTATATGAGAGTTGGACATCCTTAATCCTTCTCCTTCTATTGGTTTCCCTACAAAGCGTTTAGTATCTTGGCTAGTTCTTACTGCACCAAGAAATCGACCTCTTAGATCTCTAGCTCTATTCATACATTCTATATGATTTAATGCAAAATAGCATGTATGATATTATACAGAGAAGGTAGCCAACAATTCTCTCTACAAATCCTCGTACCATGTGTTATCTTAAAACTAGTGCAAGAAATACAATTGTGCCTTTGGAAACTCCCTAGCAATGGCACCAAAATTACGATCTTTTTAATTACCCTTCTAATTTATAGTAACATCAAGTAAACAGATTGTACATTATTTTATCAACTCGGGGTTCTATATTACTTGCAAGTTACCATGCAACATATCTATAGGCTACACTTTCTTATCTTCCACTAGTTTATCTATCATGAGATTGTAGTAAAGAGATTTATCTATGAACTATTAAAACTTATAAACTAAAGATCATTCGCACACACTAAAATATGTTTGCATTCAATTATAAATAATATATTGTGTTCTGCATTCAATTGTGAAGAAATAAATGATGACTAGCAATCACACCCTGAACATGAGAGATAATCAACCAATGGGAAAGCAAAGTAATCTAACAAACATGAGAGAAATACAATTGTAGTCTAAAATCTACATAAATAAAATAAAACCTACAGAAATAAAATACATCACCTATTCTATATGGAGTGGGCCTTGCCTCCTTAGAATAGAGTGTTGGTGGAGTTACAACAACTAGCTAATTAAACTCAAACACACATAGAAATTGCACATCAATGCTCTGTGAATAGCTTTGAATTAACATAATAGTCTATAGACAAGATCACATAAATATTTAGTCTTTTTTTTGCTCCTTCCTCCCCTACAGAAGCAAGAGGTTCTATTTTATACAAGTTTAGAAGTATTATAATTAAAGAAAATAGTCTAAGAACATGCTTGAGAATGAGTGATTCTCGAGTTGTTCCAACAACAAATAATTACATAATAACATATTATTGATCTGATTAAAAACAGAAAGACACAGATTGATTTTATCCACATTGCAACTATGTAATCGTTTCAATAAACAAGAATGAAAAATATGGTTATTTATTGTGTGTATGATTAGCAATGATTTATTCAAAAGATACATTTCCCTAGCATTAGTGGAACCAAATCCACATCCAATCAAGACACATGAACTTGCAGTATGGGATTCATGACAAGGCCTGTAGAATGGGATCTGCAACAAAGACTTGTAGGATGGATCCGCAACAAAGACCAGTAGCATGGGATCCACAAAAAATACCTATAGCATAGTATTTGCAATGGAAACTTGTAGCATGGGATCTGAAAACTCCCAAAGACAATTACAAACACGCATTTCTCCTACTTATTATTCAAATAATCAACTAAATGTGAAGAGATGCAAGTCAAAAATGCCTTCTGCCTAAATTAGGATCCAAGCATCAAATTGGATCAATACAAAGTAAAAAGGTAGGAAAAAAGAGACATGGATTATGTAAAAGATGATAAAAAGATGACAATTCTAAGGCTTGTCACCTAGTAGGGATGAATAGAGGAGTATCATTAAGATTCATTTCATCGTTTCAATTGAAGGAAAGCTTGAGAAAAGGGTGTAAAATGTATGCCATAACTTCTATGAACAACAATGAAGATACAGTAAATATATAACAATATCATGTGTTATTTGAATTCTCAGATGTGTTTCCAAAATAATTACCTAGATTAATACCTAAGAGAGTTGGAGTTCACAATTGAACTCAAACCGGGAAAGGGAGGGAAACCTATCACAAAGGCTCCTTATTGCATGACAACTCCAGAGTTGTGAGAGTTGTGTATGCAACTCTAGGAACTCTTAGATTTGGGATTTATCCGTCCAACTATATCACCATGGGGAGTGTCAATGATATCCACGAAGGAAAAGGATGGATCATGGAGACTTAATATTGATTATCAACAATTAAAAAAAAAAACTGATAAGAAATCAATATCAGTTACCTAAAATCAATGATTTATTTAATAAAATGAAAGGGGATAAGGTGTTTTCTAAAATAGATTTAAGGTCGGGATATCATCAATTAAGAATAAGAGAAGAGGATATTCTTGAGAGAACATTTAAGATGCATTTTGGTCATTATGAATTTGTAGTAGTACCCTTTGGACCGATGAATGGACTCGGTGTATTTATGATTTTAATGAATGGAGTGTTTCAACAATATCTCGACAAGTTTGCACAAGTGTTTTTTTGATGATATTTTGATATATTCTAGAACATTTAAGGAGCATGAAGGACATTTAAGATAAGTATAGCAATGTCTCAGAGAGAATAAGCTATATGGTAAAAACTATAAGTCTTCATTTTGTGAATCAAAGATTCATTATTTGGGACATAATTTCAAGAGAAGGGATTGTGGTGGATCTAGTGAAGATAAAAGCAATTATGGAATGGTTGTGCCTGTTAACATACACGAAGTACGTAGATTTATGCGTTTGGGTGGATATTATAGAAGGTTTGTGGAAGGTTTTTCAAAGATTGGGAATCCTATTAGTGAATTATAAAAGAAGAATAATAAATTTGTGTGGATAGAGCAATGTGAGAAGCATTTCAAAAACTTAAAGAATTACTGATGATGTCTCCTATATTAAGGTATGAGATATGGATCAAGATTTTTTGGTATGTACAAGAAGGATTAGGTTGAATAATAATGAAAGAAGGTACGGTGATTGCCTACACTTCAATAAAGTTTCCACTACATAAAGAGAATTATGTAGCACGTGATTTGGAACTTGTGGCAATAGTACATGTGTTAAGAATTTGAAGACATTACCTACTTGGAAGAAAATATGAATTGAAGATAGGCCATTGTGGACTTCAACACATATTTACACAAAGTAACATGAATATTATACAAAGGAGGTGGTCAAAATTATTAAGTGAGTATGATTTTGATAAGGGACAAGACAGGTTTGGGTTCGCGAATTATGATATAGAAAAGGGCGACACAGCTAGACGAACTCTACTTGGAAGAAAATATGAATTGAAGATAGGCCATTGTGGACTTCAACACATATTTACACAAAGTAACATGAATATTATACAAAGGAGGTGGTCAAAATTATTAAGTGAGTATGATTTTGATAAGGGACAAGACAGGTTTGGGTTCGCGAATTATGATATAGAAAAGGGCGACACAGCTAGACGAACTTCCAGCCAGGGTTCTGGACGAAGTACCAGTAGAGGCAGGGGCCAAGGAGGGCGACGACAGAGCTAAATGGGCCAATCTAGTCAAAGTACACCACCATTGATGAAGACTGTGCCACCATCGGAGGCACTCATGCGAGGAGTGGAGATATTTGCAATAGTAACACTATCTGAGACTGTGCATGGCACCATTTTCGTCTATTATATACGTATAAGGGTAGTAACACAATCCAGCATATATGTAACATAGAAACCCTTACCGCAAGGGTCATCTTCAAAGAAGCCTGCAACTGCAGCAAAGAAGAGGTGGAAAGCCTTGTTAGGTGACATCGCGAGCTAAGAAGCTCGATGAATTTGCTAGAGTTTGTGACCCGTCGTTGGACTAATAAGCCAAGGAAAGTGAGAGGAGTCGTGCTCGACAAGGCCGAAAGGTTCGATTTCATAGAAAAGGAGTCCATACTATGAAATTCAAGGCTAGGGCAAGTTTTGGTGCATAACACCTTCCCATGTCCAGAATTGGTGACTGCATGCAAAAAATTCCAGTCACTCTATTTTTTCAATAATCTTTTAGGTAGAGAATGCAAAGTGGCTAACCAAAACCTCTTATAAGTATATAAAATCAATGCTCGCGATGTCACCTAACAAGGAGTATCATGAAGAACCTGTTGACATTGAGTACCAGAAATCGAGGTATGGAAGCCTAGCAAGCGACCTTAAGTTTTTCTAATGGGTGAAAGGACAGATACCAGGGGCTACTGATTTTCCCAAATAACCTGCTAAGATAGTGCGCTTTGACAAGCACTTTCAAGAGGCGTCCTTATTCAATAATATAAAGGAAATTGGCCTGCGTTCTGGGAGAGTAATCACGGGGGCAAGGCTCTCATTTAGCCATGATGTACGACCTAATAGGTCCACCTACTAAAACATATTATTTTCCGAAGTACATTGCAAAGAAAGCCATGGCACTCATTTGACCAGGCAAGGAACATTGATCATCTCAGGAAGACCGAGAGTAGATGCTTTCTCCTCGAGATCGATAGGCTCAAGCCCAACATTTGAGAAACTTCGGTTGGAGTGAAGAGAAGATAAAGGCTTGGTGGATTTCCCGGCTAGAAGCCAACCTCTCTCATGTAAACGACATGGACACGGCGATACCTCCAGAAAACCACAGAGCGGAAGCAGAAAGAGAGCCCAGTTCTCAATCAGAGAATCTCTATGCGGATTATTACCCTATAAGAGAGGGAACGCCTCAAGAGACTGAATATATTGCATCAGATTGAGTCGGAACAAGTATCTATCCATTAGTGGCGGTGTAGAGAATGAGCTAATGGGGATAACCGATCCAACTCTATAATTTAAGTCTCTTCGAGTGTGGATAGAGTGAGGAAGTTAGGGAATCTCTGGGCAATCACACATATTCCCTGGGTGACAGGGCAATTAATGAATGGGGAGTGGAATCCCAACCTATTGATTGGTTTGGTTCCCGTGCGCGATACACATATCTTCTCTCTTTTGGCCAATCAAGAAAGAATTCGGAGTATTCCGAACCAATTACTGAATTAGATCGTGCTACCTCTTCATTAAATAGTCAAAACCAGAGCTAACGATGGAAGGTTCGGATGAGGCAAAGACAGATTCATCTAAGCATTCAAACCATAATCCGATTGCATTCTATCATTCTTGGAATCGTGGGGGAGCAAGCAGTGGAGAATCATATCGTAACGAAGCGGGTCGAGGCTCAATTCCCCTGCTTATAATATTCAATGATTGGCTGCAAATGATTACTTAGATGAGCTTATAATAAGAAATTGTTAGAGCTGCTCCTTATGAGCTGAATCGTCGGGTGGAACTTCCTTCGCCTGGTGGAACTACTGAATTTATGAGTGGTTGGAACTTTATGGCTGGGATGAAGCGCTTGAGGGGAGATAGAATCCTTGCCTTGGACCTGGAAGTGCCAGATCGTGGAGTATGGTTTCGGGGTATAGAAAGGTGGTTTGGAGATGGCATTGGTTTATGAGTGACGGTATCCCCAGTGATCCCATTCCCATGTGCAACCGATTCCCGATCCCAGTGATTCGATGTGCATTCCCTGGCTCATGTGCATTTCCTATCCCCAGTGATTCCATTTCCATTTCATGTTGATTCCCATGAGTTATGATAGCTCCTGGTTCGTTGTCGGTGCCACTACGATATTGCTCCCGGTGCCATTATGAAGAACAAGAATTAGAAACCCTGGCTAGCTGGGATTACAAACCACTACTAAAAAAAAGGAGGGAGTGGCCCTAGTCCCTAGGTGTTGGGTGTGTCAGATGAATGGAGAAAGAGGAGAGGATGGGTGGGAGATTGAGTGAGCTTTTTCGGGATGGGGAAAGCAAACAGTTGGGTGCGAGATAGCTGGTCCTGGTGCTGGGTTTTCCTTACTCAGTGAGCGAATGCCTTACTTATGGGTCGTGGTAGATACCTAGGTTGTAGATGCGCAGATTGTATATGCCCAGCCATATAACCCCTGTCTTTCATCCTGCGCTTCATTCCTACGCTTTATTCAAAAAGCGGATAACTTTTGCACGGGCGAATGAACTGCTTCCGCGGTGAATTGGTAGCGTACGTTGAATGCGTGGGAGATGTTCATAGTGTTGTCAATTCATTCCAATGTCCAATTCATTTGAAGGATTAATAGATAGAATCCTTCTGATGGATCAATTCTGCAGCTGAGAGAGTGAAATATATATTTCTCGGGGGCCAGTATGAGGGCAGGTTACTAAAATGGTGGAATCGAAGTGGGCATTGAAGCCTATTTCCCTCGCCCGATGGAGATTGAGTGCTTGTTTTTGGGACTGAGTTTATCACATACCTATAGACTTTCCCCAATGGGTGAGGGGATGGACTTAACGACTTATGGGTAAAGTGTGAGCATATAGGCGTATCTTTTCATAGCCGAGGCTTCCCAAGGAAACCCTAATATGGGTATCTGAATGATTCGAATTGATGAGCTGCGGAGGAAACCACTTCTAGAATTGAATGGGTGCTTTGTATGAGCCTATAATATTCAATTGTTATAGATTGGATGCTCCCTTCTTAAGCGACAGTTATATCTCCCTCCAATCAAAATCTCCTTACCGGCGAGTGCTCACACCCGGGGCCGGGACCAGGCGTTACCGCTGTCTCCTTCCCATACCAATATCCCTCCAGTTGTCTTTGCACCTTGAGAGGGGAAGCAAGCACAGGGACCTTCCAGTTTCTGAGGCTCTACAGATCTCCTATAGAAGCGGCTAATTCACAGATCTACTACGGAACCAGGCGTTACCGCCGGAACCAGAGGCTTCAATTCCCTCCTCTAGTTCTAGATATAACTGTTAGAAGAGCTAGAGCCGGAACCAAGCGTTACAGAGACTCGTCTTTCTTTTAGAACCAAGAGTTAGAGAAAGAGCTCGTCCATAGCGTCGTATACGATATATATTCCAATCCACGTTAAGAGCGTAGAAAGGACTGGCAGGGCGAGCAAGTACATTCCATAGACAGATCCTCGATTCTTATTTATGTATTAACGAATAGTGGGGGAAAAGGTTTTCATTCATGCCTGGGCGAGGCTGAGGTAGCAACAAGGGACAGCATACTCAAAGGCCATCGGTTCAGTTGTTGAAATCTCGTTGACCGGATCAAAGAAATAGTAATTGCAGTTGGGCGAAAGTGATTGGTCGGGGAAGGAACTAGCATGAAACCATCGTCAACCCACAACCACAGGCCATAGTTCAAGCTGTGGAATGACACAGAACAAGCAAGGGCAAGCAGGGAGAGTTTTTCATGCCGACCAGTGAAGCAGTACAACACGGGATCAGCACCAGCTTACCAAGTTTCTCCATAACTAGCACCTTGCAAAGCACCCCTTATGGTTTTAGAGCCAGAAGAATCCCTTCCAGTATCCTTTCAATAGTGGAAGTAGAGGTTACAGAGTAAAAGATGGTAGCATATCTAGGACCTGTAAATGATCCTGCAGAAGCGGATCCTATAGTTGTATATCCAGATGTTTAATATCTTCTAGATCCTGCACCAATTCTGGACTTTGTTGACCGAGAAACAAAGGTATCAGAGGTGGAGGCAAAGGAATTAGTCTCAGTTGGACATAGACTATGATAAGTAAGGTGTTACCTGCTGGCCGATAAAGCACGTGAGGTGGAAACAGCTAGTCGAAAGGCTGCCACAAGCAAGGCTTTAGTTCCAGTAGCAGAGTCCCTAACGAATTTTGTTTAAACAGTTCTAGATCGAGATCCAAATTTCGGTCAACGAACATAAAGAGGAACTTGAATTGGAACCAGTTGTTTACCCCATTGGAACCAGTTGAAACTTGAATTGGAACCAGTTGTTTACAATGAAATGGCTCTTAAACCAAGATGAAACAAATTCCTTATGGTTGAGTTCTAATTATTAATGGACCTTACCCAATTAGAGTTACTAAACACTTTCTAAAAGAATCCAACATCTCTATTAGTCCTCATGGGGTGGTCCAACGGTTACATTATTGGGCTCTTAGACCTTAGACCTTAGACCTAGGTTAAAATCCCATGGGGGCTTGGTTACACTCTACCATAGGTATAGTCAGTACTCTTGTAGGGTCTCATTACTCTTGTAGGGTCTCATCAGGCAAGGCCCTATAATAGGTTGCTTCATTCAACTAAGATTTTGTATAAAGTTTTCTAAACTTCTTTTGAGCAATCAAATTGACTCAGTTTGGGCTTTACTTGTTAGGGTGTAGTAGTAGCCTTATAATCTTCTAGTATAAACCTTTATAGTTGATTCTTCACAGACTTTCTCTCAGAGAAATATATGCCTTTATCTTCCTCCGATATCTCCATGCTAAGATAATAATGTAGTAGTCCTAAGTCTATCATCTTTAACTACTTCTTAAACTCTTATATAGTACTTTTAATAAGATCTTTCTAACTCCTAATGATGATCAGATCATCCACATAAACAACTACAAGAATGATTTCACCATTTACTTTATATACAAATTTGATGTTGTGAGGACTTAGTGAAACCATGTTGGATAAGATAGGAATTACAATACGGGGTGAGTCATTATGTTACCTCACTGATGCTAATGACATGCAAAACTTGATGATGACACCCTCTTAGTGACCCATTGATAAAAGCAACAAGGGTTAACTACATAATAATAAATAATAAAGGAATAATAAATAGATTGGCAAATGCTTTAAGCCGTAGGCTGCATATTTTCTCGAATTTTCCTTTGAAAATGAATTTGTGAGAAAATATATTGAAGTTATAATTAGAATACGAATGGTATAAATGTAATGGCTCAATATTCAAAAATAACCATACATAAATTATATACAGAAATTCATAACCATTCACTGATAAAAGTAAATAAATTTCATTAGTATTTGCATAATCCACATGAGAAGCAAGTGGGAATAATCTTACCTGAGAGTTGTAGAAAGAAACTCACTTGCAAGGTAGGTGAATGTAAACCAACGCGCTTTAAAATTTGATCCAACTAATCAAAACTGAGTGTGGGGGACGAATATCCACCTAACCAAATTCTCAATCATTATGATTGAGATTCCACTGAACCCTCCATCAACTACCTATGTCATCTTCCAAGCCTTTCCATCCAATTTCCCAAGCAAAAGATGTCACACTTCCTTCTCCACCTTTATTATATAAAATTCTTCTTTCTCATCCATGCAATAAATTCTATCCATAAGTTCCATTTTCCATCAAGTATTGAATCATGCAAATTTTAACCTTTTCTTGTTTTAGCTTGTATTTGATTCATTTTTAGTAATTTCTCTTCTTTTTACATTTTTCCTTTATTAATAAATTAGTTGCTTTATTAAGACTTTTGGACAATTATTATCCTCATGTTATTATTATCTTTTACTTTAATTATTAATACTTTTTACTATTTTAATGCCATTTATTTATTTCCTTCATGTAGTATATATTAATTATTATTAATATATGTTATGAACCAACGTCTTGAGAATGATAAAAAGTCGGTGAATAACAGTTCACTTCAAGGGGAAAACTTCCCTTTACAGTATATTCAATGTACAAGATGAGATGAGATGATCCTAAGACTAAGTATCCTTCATATATATATATATATATATATATATATATATATATATATATATATATATATATATATATATATATTT
>ML780555.1:446464-473575 GCA_009831015.1 Picea engelmannii | reverse complement strand
ATATAGGTATTCTTATCATGGTTCATCAACAAAATCAAATTCACTAGCCTGCATAAATAAATAGTGAATACCAACTTTCATATCTAATGCAATAAATATCATCAAAAATCCATATACTTGGTTGAGTTCGTCTAACTCTACAAAGGATCATCAATACTATGAGTGTCATGTGATCATCCAATTACAGATCATTTTTTTATTATCATTTCCCCTTCTTCCAACAAGAAGGTTGACAATTTACGAGATATGTATAGTCACCCTATCAGTATGTTAAAGTTTTCATTCATTTTCCTCGTTTGAATCCACTACCGACTTTCATGTAAGGACCCATCATCTAGAGCCACAATCTCTTGTTAACTATTATTTCTCTCCTAGGGAAATTCAATGAAATTTAGCATTGAGTTTTATTGGCCTTACTAGCATGACATAACTCATCGATATTTAAATTCTCAGTTTTGTATCTCTTTTTATCATTAGCCAAGGTTTTTACGTCACTTTACTTCACTATCTTATCCATTCAAGGACCGTTGTACCCAATAGCATGTAAATACTAGGTCAACATTATTTAAGTTTTCAATCGTGCTTAATCCACGTACACTAAAGAATGTTTAAGCCCTAGTGATTTATCCATCACCTTGTAACTATCATTGTTCACCCTTAGAAGAATTAGCTCATCTAATCCAATACACAGCCAGTCATTGGAATACAAGCTTCTTACTCTTCATGCTAGGTGTCTAATCATCAGTCTCTAAGACTCAACCTATCACATAGTCCATTTCATTTTCCAAAAAGTAGACAATTGTTATTCTTGAATATTTAAACCTTTAAACATTTTCCTAGTCCATCACTTGTCATCACTCACCAATTACGAGTGTTCTAGTTCATAACTTCATATATTGAAAATTTAAAATTATATAGGTCATCACTGTGACCCTTACCAATCATCCTTAGTCATCATTCATGTTGCTCAATCCATGCATCAATATCCTTAAGAGAGCTTGCCACTTAAGAGAGAGATGGCCCTTCACTACTGTCACATAATTTGGCCCTAGGATTTATTAAGTTTTTATAGTTCCCCTAGCACTTACATGTTATCCATTGGGTATACACCTCAAAAGGAGTCATCTAAGATTTAATTAATTGCTCTAATCCTAAAAAAATTATATTGTTGTGATTCAAATTGGGCACCCTGCTCAACTATAACTGACTTTTGACTGCCTAGGAGAATGTTTCCTTTATTCTAAAGTGTTTACTCTTTTCTACTTGTGGATTTTCATAATTTCCAATCGGTCTACATTATTCCCATCCAACAGACACTCATGGTTTTATTACCTCTAATATCACCAACTTCTACAATTCCTTAAAATTATCTTCATCATTATCACGATCATTTTACTTCATTGATTGATTGACAATATTTTCCTCCTAATAGGCATCTTCTTTTTCTACACCTTATATTGATCCTTATCATGTTCTTATATGGAAATACTTACGTGATTCCATAACCATTTTCCACAAAGGTTATTCATTCATGGGATATCCCAAGTGTGCTAAGTTATGTCATCATGATTATTCCCTAAATCCAAAATCTTTCTTCGTGTTCTAGGATAGGCTATTGTTTTTTGTTGATTTCTTGCACTCATTTGTGAAATTGCCACTCACTCACCTTGAATATATGTTTATTACTTTGTTATGTTCATCTCATCCTTCTGAATTGGTTATGGTTACGAGGACTACAATAATTAATCATCATTAGAAAAATTGCAAGTTCGTTCTTTTCCCTTCCTCCATAAGGTAACTTTACCATATCTATACCATTAACATTGAGGATCAAATTTATAATCTTTCCTTCCTTTATCATTTTTCTCTTCCTCCAGAAGGTAACTTTATCAAATACATATTGCTAACATTGGGAATCAAATTTAGAATATTTTCATCTTTTCTTAAAACCTTGGTCAATATAGTTATTTTTCCATCCTCTCATTTTAACAATAGGTTTATTATCTTTCGAAGGGTAGCTACATACCATCTTAAGGTATATTTCTTCCATTTTTTACTTCATTTTATGTGTATTTTCGAGGGAATTATACTATTATTCTCTCAATTTGATCAATTATCATTTCCCTGCATCTTGCCTAAATAGTTAATGTCTTGTTTACTTCCTTAGGTCACCTAGACAAGTTTATTGTATTATGTGATCGTATAGTACTCCATATTGATGGCATCTTCTTAATGTCCATAGCCAAGCCTCTGAGCCTATACTATTAGGCATAATGATCTGTAAACTATCGTGGATATTCCACTGGAACAGTTCGTCACAATGGATCTAATAAAATAAAACTGAAATATACATTATGAAGGTTAAATTCCTTTAGATTTTAGAATATATAGTTATTGATTTTATGCTTATTCATGAAATAGATAAAATGCGGAAAATAGAGAATAGTAAAATACACTCACACACCATCTACAAGATAACACAAAGATTTTCTCTAGGAAACCCTTAAGGGAGAAAACCCAGCTAGAAGGTGAGGTTGCTCTGCTCTCTTTTCTCTAGTATGGAAATAATGCAAGTACAAAGGATAAGGTACTCTTTATGGAGTTACTTAAGGCTTGTGGCCTATTAGGCTACTGCATAGCATTAACCCCCTCTGTTGTTTTCTCTAATTTCCCACTCCCATTTGTTATGCTCTATCATGGAACCAAATACAAAAAACATAGAATGGAACCCATTCTCCTCATAGTGGCTTGACATTTAACATAGCTTAATAGCCATCTAGGGGTAGGTTTTTGACTTCCTCAACCCTCAATTGTGTTAGGGTTTTGAACCTTCTATAATATTCTTGAAATTCCTGACATGGATAGCCCTATATGCATGAGTAATGGGGGATGGCATGGCATCCTCTCATACAATGGTGGTCATCACGATAGGTAAACTTGTGAGAGGCATAACTTTTTCATACAAAATCCGGTTGATGCACGGTTTGCACCGTTGGAAAGGACGCACAGAGTAGACACCATCAAGGGGTGTGCATGGTGTTCGGACACTAGAACCCCAAAAAATGTCATTTAATGCCTCAAAATGGCTCTGGAAGGTTCCAAACCCCAATTTTCCAAACTAGGACCTGCCACTAGAATGACCCTATAGTCTAATTCCCCCAATTTTTTCACTCTAAAAGCATCGAGATAGATGAAAAATAATATAATGATCCAATCTGAATCACATAAGGGAAGAACTTAAGTTACATTTTGATTCTTATCCCACACTCATTAATGCATGCCAACATTATCCCCCTGTCTTCTTACTTTGATTATGAGCTCTGACATGCTATAAGGAATGTATCAAAGGGTGTCATCATCCCCTTTTAGATTAATTATAAGTTGCTTCACCTTCCTTAATGTATGGGATTTCCTATCAATATCCTTCAAGGTTATATTGGTAATACCAGTTTATTTGTATCCTCCTTTTGGGTTAACATATATATGTGGAGAGGAAAGTCCCTCCTATATTCTATGGGCATAAGTTGCTTTTATCCTATACTTCTTATCATATGTTTCAAAATCATTAGTCCATTTTATGAGTTTTGGGATTTCCTAGTCCAAATATTAAGTCTTGTGGTACATGGTTTAGGGATCATCCATTCATATTACATTCAACAACTCATGTTAATAATCAACCATGCATATGCATATGCATAATATAATTCATTTCCTACCACTGGCAGGAAAACAGAAAAGAGGAGAGAAGAATAAGAGAAGATGCATCCTACAGAGGTCTAGGGGATAAGTGTCAATATCCCTCCTTCATGTGTCACTAATTATAATGCATTATACCTATGGTTTTCATACTTTCACTGTGTTGGCGCATGCATGTACTAGATAACGTGTATCACACCTAGATTAGTTGTAAGAATGTCCTCGACACCTCTGGCGGCTCACCAAATTGTGCCCAAACGACAAGTAGTATGAGTATTGGAAAGCTTTGCTTAATATCTTTTAACTCCAAACAGAACTCCAGTCTCTTTATAATTGTCACTAATCAAATCCGAAAATACATAATCTCCCTGGGATGGCTCTGCAAATGCTCTAGGATACCAGGGGTGTATGATCTTGCACCTTAGACAATACGATGGGATATCCTTACAGATGTTGTTTCCCCTAACATTGATAGTGCATGCAGATGATAAAGTAAACTAAATGCAACCTAAATGAGAGATCCATAAATGCAATAATTGTCTTTAGAACAACAACTTATTCACACTAGTTAACTCCTAGTGAACATAGAAAAAGATGAATGCATATATCAAATAGCCATTAATACTCTGCACTTTTATAAATTTGATTCTCCCACTGAAATCATTCATTGTTTACCGTTATTCCCCTCTTCATGAGGTGACGTCCTCAGAGCAATATTAACCAAATAATCATTAATTATGACTTAAACTAGTCATATTTCAAACAATCATCATAAATACAAATTATCTTTGACATAAGAACATTATTATTCTGAAACAATTAATTTAACTCAAACAACTATTGAATTTATGAAATGCTAAATTTAGAACCACATGCAATACTTTATTATGATAAAAAAAAATATTAACATATTATAAATAGTTTAAAGATGAGAGCCTTAACAAATTAAACATTAAATACATACTAATATCATTGTAATTGTAGCCCACTTATAATACTATTTACCCATCTACTTATATCAAAACAAATGTTAATTGAATCCCTTTTTACGTCCTTCCACATGAAAATAAATATGAAATGAAATGCACTTTGAACCCCTTTTGATAATTTTGATTGAATTTACTAATCAATAAAATGGTAGAGTTAGGGAGAATTGAACTTGGGAACTTGGCTTTTATATATTTATATTTCTATTTAGTCATATTTTTCTTCCACTTTAGTGGAATCATGGTGCAAGGTGCTTTTATGGGGATTTAATGGCATTTTTATGGTACAAACCCACTATATTCATACAAATTTATCAATTCAAGAATAAATCAGTGAAAACCTTTTAACTTTGACAAATGAAGACCCTACAGTGGAATTCCTAACCCCAAAAATTTCATTGTTTGTTGGTTTTTCCCCATTTAAAGAAAAAATGTGAAAAACCTACAGCACTCTGCGATTTTTTTTAATTGTGTGCACATTTAGATCATGGGTTTGAGTGGCTCTGTGGCTAGTGGGTTGAGGTTTTTTTCTTGGCACAATTCTCAAAATTCGATGGATGGATGGGTTCCATGGCTTAAAATTTCATTATTTCTGAGAGCCAGCGGTGTAGAACCACTAACTTCCTCAACCACAAGGGCTACACCCTTCTCTCTTCTCTCTGAGAGTGAAAAACCCAGGGATACACCCTTCTCTGTAGTGTGTGGGTCAACAAAGGAGGCAAATCCCTCTTCCTCTATTACATTTTGGAAATATCATGAGATGTACCCTCTTTTATGTGTTTGTGTGTGTGAAGAATGGGTTATGCCCTTCTCTTTCATTCAGAAAACTTTTACAAGGAAACCACCCATATACAAGAAAAACCCTGACACTCTTAACCCATATTTGGAATAAAAAAATTATTCTTGATTCTTACTTACTTTGTCAGTTTGACGATAGCACAAAGATCAAGAGAAGCCCCCCAAATCTGATTGGAAATTATGAATAGTCTACACTCAACCATTTATATTATGCGATCGTTTGATGTCAAGTAACCCCTTCCATATTCAACCTATTGAGTTTGTAGCTGAGCTTCATGCCTCAACAGGGTTTTCAATGGAATGAAGATAATGCAATAAAATGGTTTACATTTGTTTTTTAAAACAAAGTTTAAGTTGGCTAAAAGTGAAAGAAAGAAAAAACAAAAAAAGTTATTTAATGTGCACATGGAGAGCATTAAAATTTAGAATACAAGAGGAAACATATTTGTGGTCACTTTCAACAAGTGGATAATATAGAACTTTCATGAGAGATAACATAGAAAATAGAGTAAGAAACCATTTATTAAAATTTAGAATACAAGAGGAAACATATTTGTGGTCACTTTCAACAAGTGGATAATATAGAACTTTCATGAGAGATAACATAGAAAATAGAGTAAGAAACCATTTGTCAGTGTTAGTCATGTAATTATCAAATTGGGTAATAATTTTCAAAATTTATGGAAAAAAAAAATCTTTTTTTTCAAGGAAATTCATAACACAAAGTAAGGAACATAACAATATTTAATGCAAAGCCAAATTAGTCCAATTATTGAGAAGGGTTTTGTCATAAATTATTGAAGTGTTTTATTATGGTGATCATTTATATTTTTTCATGGAAAAAAATGATTATGTTTTCTTACTTGTTACAAATAGACAATAAAATCAATCTCACATTTAACTTGCATGGTTATAAGGAATCCTATAAGTATCCAGAGGTGTAACCAGGCTCTGATACCATATGTAATGGATCAAACTTAAAAAATAATCATACAGGAATTCATAACCATTCATTGATAAAGGTATAGAAAAATTCATTAGTAATTGCATAATCCACATCAAAAGTGAGTGGGGAGAATCTTACATGAGAGTTGAAAAAAGCAACTCATGGGTGAACGTAAATCAACACGCTATGAACTTTGATCCAACTAACCACAACCAAGTTTGGGAGATGACTTTCCACCTGACCAACCTCTTAGCCACAATGATTGAGAGCCCACTGAGCCCTCAATCAACTACCTATGCTAGCTTTCAAGCCTTTCCATCAAATTGTCCATGAAAAATATCTCACTTCCTTCTCCACCTTCATTATATAGAATTCTTCTGGCCCATCCATGCATGGGTTCCACTTGTCATCAAGTAAGTTATCATGCAACTTTTAACATTTTCTTGTTTTAGCTTTTATTTGATTCATTTTTACTAATTTCTCTTATTTTTACAGTTTTCCTTTATTGATAAATTAGTTATTTTTATTAAGACTTTCGGTTATTATCCTCATGTTATTATGATCTTTTACTTTATCTTTTATTATTTTAATATCATTTAATCATTTCCCTCAGGTTGTATTTATTACTTATTAATAATATATTAAATAATATGGGGCATTACAATAAGTTAAGTTAGAATTATAAAATGAAGTGATAAAATTCTGATATATGAAGGATATACCCTAGATGAAAATGATGGGTTATGATTTTGTGGAAGGATTTACATGTTGTCGAATGATGAAATTTGAAATTTAATCTTAAGAGGATCTCATAGAGTAGTTTATATGGCTCATCCATGAGTAAAGAAGATGAAAGTGGATCTGAAATCGTTATTCTTTTGGAATGGAATGAAGAAAGATATACTTAATTATGTAGCTAAATGCATTGAGTGTCAGTAAGTGAAGGTTGAGCATCGACACCCAACAAGATTATTGCAACCTCATGCGATACCTAAGTCAAAATGGAAAATGATTTCGATGGATTTTATAGTAGGATTACCTACGACGTCGAGAAGACATTATTCTATCTTTGTAATAGTAGACACTTTGACTAAAAGTATGCATTTATTGCAGTAAGGAATACTTATCAAACATAGGAGATCGCAAGAGTGTTCATCAACGAGATAGTAAGATTGCATGGAATTCCAAATAAGATGATTTTGGATAGAGGATCAATATTTACAAGGAGATTTTGGACAAGTTTTCAAGTGGTATTGGGAACACAACTTAATTTCAGTATAGTGTACCATTAGAAAACAAATGGACAAATTGAAAGAATAAATCATATATTAGAAGACATGTTATGCTTATATGTAATGGATCAACATAAATGCTTAGAGGAGTTTTTACCTATTATTGAATTTGCATATAATAATAGTTATCAAAGCTCAATTAAAATGGCACCATTTGAATTTTTGTATGGTATACTGTGTAGGACGCCTCTTAGTTGGGATAGGCTAGAGAATAGAGTCCCAGTTGGACTAGAAGTAATCCAAGAAATGGAAGAATAAATGAAGATGATTAAAGAAATGTTAAAAGAACTACAAGGTAGACAAAAGATTTATGTAGATGCTCATAAAGTTGATAGAAGTTACAAAGTTGGAGATAAGGCATTTTTGTGTGTTGGACTGCAAAAAAGCACCATTTAATTTGGAAAAAGAGCTAAGTTTTCGCCACGGTATGTAGGACAATTTAAAATTCTTGAAAGAAATGGACCGATTGCTTATCAATTTGCATTACCATCATCATTAGATCATATGAACGATATTTTTCATGTATCTATTTTGCATTATTATATCTCAAATCCTTCTCATGTTATTGATTTAACATCTGCTAATGTTGAACGAAGGGGCCTTGACGACCAAACCAATCTACATTTTGGACCGGTGCACTCGACAACTTCAATGTCATTTGGTAGACCAAGTAAAGGTCCAATGGGATAGTTATGGTCCTAGCTCCGCTACTTGGGAGGACACAATTGAGATGCATCAACATTGTCCTTATTTATTCTATAACTTCAAGATGAAGTTTCCTGAAGAGGGGGTGTATGTAGTGTCCCATTTGTTTTGACTAGTTTGACATATTGGATCTTATTATTTGAGGGCATTTTGTTTCTGAAATGATCCAATTTATTGACATGTGTTATGATGATAAAACTCAAACTCTTTGACTATATTGATTGGCTTTAATTGACATGATGGTAATCTTGAATGGATTTTAATTAAACGCTTATATGATAACATGTATGAATAAAATGTACATTGATATGATGTAAGTGATGTTATTGGTTCACATGGTTATGATACATCGAAATGAATATATTTTAGATGCATTAATTTTCAGATGTTATTGATGGTTTGTCTAGTGTGACAGGAAAGCCAAATGTGTACATTAACAGGGGATTGCGTCGACATTTTATGGACTCTGGATTAAGTTGAAGTATTATAATATAATTGTGTGATTAATGATGTGCTTTAATTTATGATTATGGAACAATTTGATGTGTTGATTTTAGTGTGTGTTGGCATGGGGAATATGCTTGTCAATCAATGTACACATGGGTAATGGGGTTGTATGGAAGTGTACATGGTATCGTGAGGAGAAGAGGAACAACATTCATGTTTCCACCTACTAGCACTCATTTTCTATGATCCAAATTGAAAATCTAATGACGCTTTTACCCAAAGGTTGCACATTGCCATGAGAGTATGTTGCTAATTTGGTCACTCACTAGCACCATTGGTATCAATTATAGTATTTAAGTATACATGAAAAGATGGTTGATAAAGCATGAAAAAAGATGTTTAGCTAAGCATGTGCATTTTATTTAGTTTGAGAAAATTTAAAAGTACCTGGTTGATTGATTTATTGAGCATATAGGTTATTAAATTTCATAAATAAGAATAAAATAGTTTAATTAAAATTCATTATAAGAATAAATACATTCTATAATGTGCATGAAATGGAAAAGAAAGTGATTTTAATTAACTAAAAAATAATTACTAGTGCACTCGCAAATCAATGAGAAGAAAGAGGAACAAGGAATTCAAATTCAAATAGAAGTGTGGGAAAATAAAAGTGGCCTTGTGAGATATTAAAGAGAGTTAATAAGTAACAAGAGTAGTAACTACATGTTTATCCACTCAAAGAGGAAAAGAGGAGGAAATCAAGGGAACATCTAGGAGTAAGAATGAGAGGTGTAATAGTTGGGTGATGATTAATCACTATTTTATATTTTTAAACAAGGATTTACTTGTGCATATGAGTGACACATGGGTGGGAGAATAATAGGTGATTAGTAAAATAGAAAATTGCATTTTTGCATGAGATGGACAAGTGGCTAGAGCCACAAAGCCTATAAAATGAGGGCTTGAGCTAGAGGGGTCATACTTTTTGCACCCTAATGTTGGTTAGTTTTCACAATACTAAACTTTCTATTGGTGATTATTGAACAATTTCGTCTATTGGAGAGTGTTCTTGAGGTTGGGATTTCCTCTCAAGATTAGTAGCTTCACTCTCTTTTCATTTTGCTAATCAGTCCCTTTCATACAACCCCATTGTGGCTCAAGAGTCCTTAGGGAAGGAGAGTATCCATTGGCGTTGGTAGGGTGGTCAACCAATGGACTACCCAAAGATCAACAAGTTAATGCAAGAAAGGATTGAGGCTGGCAATTCAAATATCGACAAATAAAAAAGGCAATCTACTATAATTCTTGAGAAATTTATTTTTGAATATAAATTTTAGTTATCTATTTGAATGTGAATGTCTGGTATGTAGTTTCATCGCCAATTTTTTTTTTAAATTATATAAGAATTTTTCAAAATGGGATTCTCAAAGGAGTTATAATTTTATTAATTTATTTTTTAGGAACCAAATTTGTAATCAAATTATTAATAGGATGTTAATTGCTAAATATACATTGTTTTTAACGAGTCGAAATGACTCATTCAGAGAATATTTTTATATATGGAAATATTACTGCCAATCCTCGGTTCTCCAGTGGAAACATGGAAATAATCAGTTCTCCAATGGAAACATTGGTAAGAGTTGTTGGAGGAAAATATGTTGGATGTGGAAATTTAGGAGTGAGACAAGCATGTTGTTTAGATTGTTGTTCAACTAATGAAAGTGTAAGACCTCAAGTGTGAGTTTAAGGAATTTGAGAATGTTTAAAGAAGTAAGTATTTAGAATTGGACCTTTGTTTGGAATATATAGTTCTTTGTTGGCTTATATTGTTGGTTTTCTTAATCTCACTTTGAAGGCTCTCTAGTCCCATGCTCCTTCTGCTTTTGACTCTTCTGGATTGAAGGAAGAAAGTGTGGGTGGGGCTCAATGTAGTCCAAATTTGAAACTAGAAGGTATAGTAGTTGGCCTCCTCCCTGAAATGCAATTAGAAATGGACATGCATTTCAAAGAGGATAACAAGAAAAATTGAGTGCTAGAAGATGCCTTGCACGGGGAATTTTTTTAGTTTTTAAATGTTTAGAATGTTTTTTTGGGTTGTTTCGTTAGTAGAGCAATTTGTTAGGAAGTATACTTGTTGGGATAGTCAGTATAGTTGTTTCATAGATAGTTATAGGACTTTTTGGAACAAGGAATTTGTCATTTCGCTATTGGCTTGTTGGCATCTTTGTTTTTAGTTTTTTTACAAAGTTGTTTGGTTCAAACACAACCCCTTTTTCTAATACAAATATTACCCATTGTTGTGAAAAACACCTTGAGAAAGTATATGGGAGTTGAAGATGCATTCTTATTTCATCAATCAAATGTCTATAATAAAAGCAAATGGTTTATTTCTCTACCCATGCTTGAAGTTGAAAGTGAATGTGAGAGCATATGTTGTCATCCATATAATTGGTAGGTTTGTGATAGAAAGTTGGGAGTGAGGTTTGGTCTAAAGTTTATGTGCAGTGTGTTCCTCAACCAGAGATAAGAAGTCAATACTATACTCCTCTAACCCAATAAGAGAGAAAATACCATTAAAGTGATTTTCACTAACCAATATTACAAAATCAACTAACTCTGATATTTTTAACTATATTATTAAGATGCTTACAATAGAGGTTATTGTTGATGTTTAGATTGGTTAAGATTCAAACAACAACCTCGGGAGGATATGAATCCCCCTGCTTTTTTATAGAGGTGGTACTCCTCTTTGGCTAAAACATTGAAAGATTATTTATATGATTCTACAATAAATGAAAAGAGTGAATGCTAAAAAGCAAACCCTGAAAGATCTCCCAACAAAGCTTTGTATATACAAATGTCAATCCTTATATACAATTATACAAATATACATCATATTATTTGAAGAAAGAAAGGACAAAATGTGTCAGAAGAGATTTGTATCCACGAGGTTTTGGAGTCTCCTTTCAATAGACATTTTGCCCTTCTTATAAAATAAAATGAACCTGGAATTTGTTGACTTTTGGAAGATGAAAAATAGAAATGGATAGATCTTCAAAGAAATTTAAATGAGAATTTCTTTGGAACTTAAAAAAATATTTTGATAGACAATACATTTGAAATCGCATTCTTTCAACTCAAATTCTGAGAAATCACTAATGCAGTGCCTCGAAGTAGTTGTTTGCAGAAGAAATTTATAACAATGTCCCAAATATGACAAGTTTAATAATGTCAGAAACAAGAGGGTTGAAACAGCCTCTATAAAATCTCAATGACAATTAATAAATTGAATGAAATAGCAATTTCCTTTTTACAAGAAGGGATCTTGCTCCTCTGTACCTGAAATATTACAAGATGTTTGAAGAACTTGGAGAAAGAATTGTCTCAAATCCAACTCTTCCTGTTTTCCTGACAATACATGAAAGATTTGATGGAAGGAAATAGAGTAGAAGAAAATGTAAGGAGATAAAAGTTTAAGCAGACCAATTCATAGAATATTGGAAAAATAGAGCTTTGCTTCCTGCAGACTCTTCACCACTGTAGAAACTTCTGACTGCCAACCTCTGAATCTTTCTTTGATGGTGCCCTCTCTCTTTTAAAAGTTGTTTCTAATGCCTCTTGAAGTAATTAGGATTTTTTTTATCTTTCTAGGAACTTCCACACGCTTTCCTTTTTGGAGTAACCACTTTAATTAATTCTTCATTGAACTCTCATTAATGAACTTAAGTCATTGGATTTCATGCCTTGAAATGGGGCCCATTTTGTCCTTAATAAAATTTATTTAATTAAACTTTATTTTCAAATTGAGGCCTTTTAAAAAGTGGATCGTGTTTTGATTTTTTGAGCATGATAAATATCTTCTCATCCATGGAAACCATTTTGGAAGTGATCTTCATCATCCCATATTTTCAGTGAGTCCTCCTAAGATAAATTTGGAGTTCTTGATCTCAAGTTATAAGCTCGGGAAGTTAAGGTTATAAGCATATTTACCAACAAGTCATGCAAACATAGTTGACTATTATTTTAATTTCTGGGAGAATTATGACCAATTTTATCCCTTGAAACTTGTTCCATCGTATTCCTCATCGAATACCTTTCCAACGAGGTATTGTTTGTCCATAATTGACATAGGGAACTCAATATATGAGCTCGAGAAGTCAGAGACTCAACCACTGTCCATCAAATTCGTGGGTCATTTTGGGCCCTTGATCAAAATTCACATTTTATAAATCCCACATGTGTTGTGGTAATTGAGATGGTGGTGCATATATGGTAAATCTTACCATGCACTTCATGTGAAGCAAAAGGAAACTATGGAGGTCGAGCCTTAGGAAAATCATGAGTTAATAAAAATTTTGATGGCCCACTTGCCGAGTGAGTGCCTAGTCAGCATCCTTGTCATCGTCCATTGATCATCCCAGTCATCACCCGATCGGTATCCATGTCATCGCCATGTGTATCATTATGATAAGTTTCCATAGGATTCCACGTGTCATAATTTCATTTGTTGCCACGACATAGTGTCGTTAGCTACCACATGTCATAGTTGGATAGGATGCCAATGAAAGGGAACAAACTTAGGAAATAAGTTAAGGGGGAGAATGGGAGGACGAGAAGAGAGGGGGAGTAATGGTGGTTCTGTAGAGTATGGAGGGTAATGAGGGTCATGGCACTGCAGGGGTGAGGGGGTATGGAGATAAAAGGAGGAGGGGCATCTGAACCCATGGAGGAGTGATGATGTAAGAGAGAGAAGCAGATGTAGAGGAGGTTGTGGGTATGGAAGGATAAGGAGGGTGCATCCAAACCTGCAGAGGAGAGAGAAGAGTGAAGTGAGGAGGAAAGGAAAAATTCTAAGTATGGGAGATGGATCAGGTTTGGGAGTGAGGAGAGTTCGTGGGGGTACAAGGTATGAAGGGAGAACCTACATAGGAGAGAGGAGGCTTGGGAATCTGTGGAGGAGAGAGGTAGTGTAGAGAGGGGGGATATGAAATAAAACTAAGTGAAGGGTGCAGTTATAAGAGAGGAGAGGGAGCGTGGAAATGTTTCTAAGTGTGGAAACATTTCTAAGTATGGAAGAGAGTGTAGAGAGTATGGAAATGAAAGAGAGTATAGAGAATATGGAGGAGAATAAGATGAGAGAGGGGGAGACAAGAAAACTTCCAAGTATGGAGAATGGAGAATGGCGAGCAGAAGGATGAATGGAAAAAATTATAAGTATGGGAGATAATATAGAATATGGGAGATATTCTATATGGGAGATACTTAGTTTCAAGAATGAGATACAATACTTTTCAAGAATAGGAATATGACTTAGTTTCAAGAATAAGAGAGACGAGACTAAGTATAAAATACTTAACTTAGTTTCAAGAATAAGATAGACTCTCTTATAAGAAGAAGATGAGACTGAGTATTCCCAACAACTTCAAGTATTGAGAATGAGTACAAACACTGAGTACCAAGACTAGGTACCAAGGAAACTTAGTGCCACGAGAGAAACCAATCGTGTTGCGCATGAAAAAGTGCTCATTGGGCAATTGAACAAAAATGTGGATATATTGAGCATACAAACTCGGATTTTTAATCTGTAAAATGTGTGACAAAGCTGAGACTAATGACTACACCATGAGCTTATGATCGTTTGAAATTTTATTCTTCTGATATCAATTTTTTTTATTATTCCAGTGAGCGAGAAATTGTGGTGACCAAATTTGTAATCAACAACTACTCTCCATAAAGAGCCATCTCTATATTCTAACAAATTCTTGAGTAGAGAGGCTTCCACCAACCAATAAAAACATCAACATTAATGGTTGGTGTGCATCCTTGGATTGAATTCTTTGTATATGTTGAGTGTTTTCCTCTATACAAAAGTAAAAAACAAATGTCCATGTAGATTGCAATAGAGGCTTTGAAACAAATATCCACATAGATTGAAATAGAGACTTTGAAGAAATATAATTAGTTTCAATTATGAGGCCTTCAGAAATACAATTAGTTTCAATTATGTTTCTATTTGTTGTTCAAATATTTTTAGAGCTTGACATTCTCTTATTTTCTTATGCATGTAGTAGGAGGAGGGATATACATCAAGATAAAAACATGCTACTTGAAATAGTGGAGGAAAGAAGGATGATTAATTTATTAATTAAATGTTTTTACAAGCTCAACTTCTCTATATGATTCAATCCAAAGATGATGTTTCCATTAGATATGTAGTATAACAACTTCTTTAACCCCTTCCCAACGTAGATTGACATTTTTAGTAAGGCCCTCAAATATCCAACATTGCATTCTTTAGAAATAATTAAATGTTTTCACTCACACTTTTCAACAACAAATTAAATGCTTTTATTATACCTGTTTCATGGAGTGTATATTGGAATTATTTTGAAGTTAAATTAGTTTGATTTTCAATTAGTTGTTTCTGATAAAATAAATCTGTTATAGTTTTACCATGTTTTACAATGGTTCTAAAATATATATGTATTAAATTAAATATTTTATAATTATAAAATATTTTTCAACTTTTTCAAAATGGTGTATTCCAATTTTATAAGTGGAGTACTAATTTTATCCAGTTTGAAGTTTATTTGTCAAAAATTAAAATATATTATAATTTAAAAAAATCATGTTTTCACAAATTGTCAAGGACGTTGTCTAAACATTTGACCTTTTGAATTTTTTCATGGAAATCTGACTAAACTTATTTTGGTGAAATCAACATTTTATGTTGTTTAAATTGAATTTTTTAATGCAAAAATGGATTCACCGCCCTAAAAAACCCTCAGGGTACTCGAATTATACACATTTAATCACTAAAGTCTAGAGTTCCAACAATTTTTGGCCGGATTTTGAGCAAAATTGATCGGAAAATATGATCGTAAAAACGCCAAAAAGTCAAACATTTAGACTACCCAATTGTGAAGTAGTTACATACAGGTACTATCTCTACCATTGCCATAAATGTGCCATCATATTCAAAAATTAAAATATGATTTTTAATTACAATATAGAACTATTTATTTATTATTTCGTTCCCAAAAAAATATATTTGTGCATCTATCAAATCAGGGAGCATTAATCCTTCTGGGTCCTGTATGAGCACAATCATGAGAGACCCTTGAAGCTTGTTTTAAATGTTAGCTCTCTTTTGACTTATCTCATATTAGACATAGCCATCACATTGAACGTGTCAAACACAACTTTCACTTAGATATAGCCATCGTACTCTCAAACATGGCTTCTACTTGGCATTGGGGCTAGCAAATCACGTTGTTTCTCTCTTAGTACCTTGATTTCATATTAGACATGTACATCAACATGTCAAAGCTATGCATCTCATTCACTTGGCCTCACAAATCATGTTAACTCTGTAAGGTACCAGACGTAATATATTATGCAAAAACAAGAATATTTGTCAATTATCAAGGGAACAACAAAATATTGAGAGAGCAATACCATAAATAATACCTTTATTTCAAGAAAGCAATGTTCACTTGCCTCTTCGAGGGGGAAACCTCTAGCATAGCAGAGCTCTATTACAATACTGCATAGAAGAGCTCTATTACAATACTTTCTCAAGACAAGATTTCTCATACCTCCTACTCTTATGTATACTAATTCTATCTTCTAAAGAACATTCTAGAGTAAGATCTTTCTAGAAGCAGAAGCTTCTATTAGGTCTTCTTACATTGACTTGTTCACACTTATTTAATAGGCCTTATTAACTAATGTTGGCCTTTCTTAAATATAAAATATATCATGCTAACTAATTACCAACTAACAGGGGTTAGGGTTGGATCCTAACATGCCCTCCTCCTTCAAAATAAGCCTTGTCCTCAAGGATAAAGATGTAGAAATTGTTGCAGTATGATCGTTGGTTCCCAAGTTGCATCCTTTGGATATGAGTCCTTCCACTTGATCATCACTTCTTTGATAGTTCAGCCACGCAAGTGACGCTCATGCACGTTGAGGACGGATTCTGGTTGCAGCCAAATGGAGCCTTCTTCAGCTAATTCAGGTAGGATGGTTTGAACCTGCAATTTTGACCCACCACTTTCTTCAACTAGGAAACATGGAACACTAGATGTATTTTGGAGGCATCTAGAAGTGTCATTTTGTAGGCAACTGGACCAATACGTTTGATAATATGATAGGGGCCATAAAATTTGGGTGCCAACTTGTGGTGGCGATGGGATTTGAGTGAGGTTTTCTTATAAGGTTGGAGTCGGAGAAACACCTGATCACCTTCTTGGAAAATCCTTTTGGAACATTGTTGGTCAACCCATTGCTTCATACGATTTTGGGCCATGTGGAGGTTATCCTTCAAAGCTGTGAGGGTAGCTACTCTACCTTCAACAACTTCTCAATAGCTTGAACCTTTTATGTGCATGGAAGATATGAAGTTACTGTAGGTGGTTTTTGGCCATACATCATTTCATATGGTGTTATTTTGGTTGTTGTATGATAGGAAGTGTTGTACCACCATTATGCCAATGGTAACCATTCCACCCACTGATGTTGTTTGTCCGAGGCAAAACAACGCAAGTAGGTTTCCAAACATTTATTGGCAACTTATGTTTGGCCATACATCTGAGGATGGTATGTTGTGCTTATGTTCAATTGTGTGCCCTGTAATTTAAATAATTCTTGTCAAAATGTGTTGGTGAAAGTCGGGTCACGATCGAACATAATGGATGTTGGCATGCCATGTAGTTTGAAAATATGATCAATGAAAACTTGTGCTACCATAGTGGGTGTAAAAGGGTGTGGTAAGGCACAACAATGTGCATACTTTGAGAGGCGGTTGACCACAACCATGATGACTAACTTGTTTCCCACTTTTGGAAGGCCCACGATAAAGTCCATGGAGATGTCAGTCCAAATAGAAGATGGAATGGGGAACGGATGTAGAGCTCTTGGGGTCTTGACAGTTTCACCTTAATTGCATTGGAAAATATCATATTTTGTGACAAAGGTAAGGATTCCTTTATTCATGCCTTTCCAGAAAAAATAACGGCGAGCACGAGCATATGTCTTTTGGAATCCTGAGTATCCCGCAATAGCAGATGAATGCAACTCATTTAAGATCATGGGCTTGAGTATTGAAGTCAGAGACAGAACCAATTGCTCCTTATACCTTAGGATATTATCTTACCAAGTGTATCCAATGGGTGGGTTAGGGTCCTCCTGAAATCATTGAATTACATGTTATATGGTTGAGTGGGTTAGCCACTCTTGTCAAACTTCCTCAATCCAATTAGGAACTAGTAATGATAAGGCAAGGAGGAACCTTCATCCTCGTATTGTCTTGACAACGCATCTGCCAATACATTATCTTGACAACGCATCTTGATAATCCATGGTAATCCATCCCAGAGTGCGAAGCCATTCAACACCCAAGACAATATCACAACCACCCATGGAAATGGAAAGCATGTGAGCTTTCATGTTATAATCACCCATTTGGAGTTTGACATTCTCACAGTGCCCCCCACATTTCATTGTACCACCATTAGATATGAGAAGTTGAAAATTAGGAACTAGTCAAACAAAGAAATTGACATCCTCAACAACCCTGTGATGAATAAAATTATGGGCGCTACCACTATTAATCAACACCACGACCGACCTATGTCTAATGTAGCCCTTGATTTTTAATGTCTGTGAAGTAGAAATACCCGTGAGGGCATGGAGAGATATGGCAGGTCCTCCGGTTCCACAGGAGGTGTGACTGGATATGGGATGGGGGAAGTTTGTTTTGTTTCCTTTGACTCTGGGGCCTCACCTAATAGGTTATCCCCGGAGGAGGTGGAGTTTGACCCATCAATCTGGAAGAACTTTTGTTCACGACATTTATGGCCTGTTGAATACTTTTTATCACTGTAATAGAAAATTCCTTGCTTTCGACGTTCAGCCATTCATGCGGGAGATACCTTTTGAACCTTCAAAGTTTGGGTTGGAGCAGGGGTAGCCTCTGGACGAGGGCAGTTGGGAACTATAAAATGAAGAGTTTGGGCATAAAGAATAGTCTCAGCCTCTAATGCTAATTTACATGCCTGCAACTAGGTAACAGGATGGTGCATGCAAACATGGGCCTAAATGGATTCCTTTAAGCCATTGAGGAATCATTCCAGATAGAACTCATCAGATAATCCCTCAATTTTAATATCCAATTGTTCAAATGCAGCGATGAAGTCTACTACCGACCCTATTTGTTTCATCTTGGTGAGTCATCCCAAAAAATGAGATTCCCTATCAAAACGGGCACAAACTGCTTTGGTGAACATGGTCCAATTTGGTTGTCCTGGATAACATTTCTTATGCCATTTCCATCATTCTTGATCCAACTACAAAACCCCCACATGGGGTTTGGTCTCATAGTCTCGAATATCATGGAGGGAGAAGTAGTTTTCCATTTGGGATACCCACTTGATCGGGTCTGATCAATCAAATTTATGCATCTCAACTTTGGGTACTTTATTCCAGGAATTTGGAGAACCCCAATGGGAGTGGGAAGATGAGTATTCTCATAATGGGAAGAATGAGTAGCCTCATAATGGTACTCCTGGTGCTTACCCCTGATGTGTGACACAAGATATTGGACTTGTTGTGTGAGGGAGTTCAGGTTTTGGGTGAGGGAGTTCGGGCTCTAGTTGAGAGTGTTCATGCTATGTTCCATTTTCTTAGACAAGTTGCTTACCTTAGAGTCCAATTCTTCCAGGTTATGAGCATGGGCAGTAGGGGTAATTATGTAGGCTTAGGTAGAATGATACCTCAACGATAAACACAAGATAAGGAGTCTGTTGGGATAGGTGGAAAATAAGGATGTCGGGAAGGGGAGTTGGGTCCACGAAAAATTAGGCTTAAAAATGATAGATACCACAACAATCAGGACAAAGAGAGGAATCCAATGGGAGAGGTCCCAAAGGAGGGTGTTGGGAAGGGGGTTCGGATCCATGGAAAAAATAGGCTTAAAAGTGATAGGTACCACTGCAATCATGACAGAGAGAGGAATCCAATGGTATAGGTCCCAATTAAGGGTGTCGATGGGACCACTATACTCTTTTTTTTTACTCCTATGGAGTTATACTCCAATATGAATACTTTTGCAGTGTCGTAATGCCCAAATTCTTAACAATAAAAAATGTGTAATCAATTCGCAACCAAAAAGTAGGTGGCAAGGTTGCGCAACCATAAATCTTGTTTGTATCTTATCTAGTAAGTTCCCCCCTGGTTAGGGTTTGTAGGATGCCTATGGACAAGGGTTTTCCTTATGCTATAGCTCTCTAATATACGTGTTGTTGGACACACTGAACACACTGAGAGGGGGGGGTTAATCAGTGTAGGGCTCTTTTTCACTTCCCTTCACAAAAAATCCTTAGTTAGCAATCACCATTTACTCATCACTTATCACTGACATTTATAACCATTTGTATGTGAACATATATCAGTAACAAATAACAACAACATATATCATAAATAAGCCATCACCACAAAGAACACAATATGTATGTACAATTTTCTTTTTATTATGGACTACAGTCCTTGGGTTTATCAGCAACAACTAAATAGAGTATCAACTCCACAAGAGCACCAGCTCTGCAATGCAAGACTCGGCTTACACAACTCAGCACCAACTGAGAAGAGGATTCAATCCTCAACAGATACCAATCTGTCAACATGTATGTGACCTGTCGGTAGTGCAGCATGTGTATGCATCTTCCCTACCAATATTTCAGCATGCGTATGTATGTGGTCTAGCTCACAGCAGCCTGTGTATGCCTCCTGAAGAACTAGGGTTTTAACTCCTTGAAAATTTTGATCCCTTGCAGCCTCTGTCACATCCACTTCTGCCTTTCACTGTCCAATATGTACCATAACCAATCACAACACTCTATGCTCTCCAACAACTTACTCATGCTCCTCAACCATACAATATGAATGCTACTTAATCATCTATAAGCAACCAGTATACTATGGAAACCATATCAATACTGAAACATAAGAGTGTTGCTCACTCTATAAATTAACCAACATAAACCATATCATGACAACCATGCCAAGAATGCCTTAAGCATTCACCATACCATGAGCAAAAGTATCCATCAAAACAATCATGTAACCATACCAAAACTTCTATGGCAGATCTGAGACCATAGAATGCAGATCTGGAACTTGCTTCAGACTTCAAGAACCTAGCACTAGCTCACACTCAAGTCTTCATGATTTTCTCCAACTGTATGTGCTTTGACCTCCTTCAGCTCGCGTGTGTACGTACTCTGGCTCACTGCAACATGCATATGTACGCGCTCTAGCCCACTGCTTCTCGTGTACTCCTTCAGAAACTAGGGTTTCTGAACTTCTGAAACTTTCATCGTGAAGATATCAGACTTACGGAAACTTTGATGCGTCCATGAGAACTTGCAATCACTCTCTTACTCAGAATAGATCTTCAATATATGCTCAAGAGAGATGTCTTTAAAAGGGACACTTGACTCTTAATTATACTCTCCAAGTAGCTTCCTTAGAAGCATCCACTAGGCCACTTTGTCCACATATCCACTTTATCCACATAACCATTTGTCCACATAGCCACCTTTATCCAACTTTGTCCACTTAGACACTTTGTTCACATGGCCACTTGTCTACTTAACCCACTATCCTTATTTTAGGGTTAACTCACTTATAACCACTTTCCATAATTAGAAAGTTCTCCATTAACTTTATTATTTAAATAATCCTCTTTGACTTCATCACTTCACTTTATTATTTAATTAATTTCTTCTTTGTAAACACTTAGACTTCTTTGACCTTTTGGGGCTTCTAGCCAACATATGAGGGTCCTCCAACTTCGTAAGGCCATAACTCTCAAACCGTGAGGAGTTATGTGACGTTCCACATACCACCACAAATGGCATGACAAGCACTATACATCTAGGATAGTTTCAATAACAAATTCACTGATCTGTATCTCATTATTCCATAACTAAGCATGGGTTCTCTGACCATACTTCAAGGATAACTCAACCGCAAAGCGTCTTCCCGTGATGGATTTCACCATAAGGGGACCACTTTGGAGTTCATCCATTTGTACTTCCTATCAACCATGACAAGACAATAATGAATCATCTTTACATCAATCCAACTAGAGTAAACCATGACAACACATCGCTATGACATTGTCCCTTTGTCATTGATTCTATGCAAGACCACATGATCCAACGATCAATACATTAATGCATTAATCCATCTATGCATCATATATCAATGACAACACATTGATTCATCTTCATATATGCATGAAATCATCTCTCTATGACCCCACTTGACATCAATCCATTGACAACAATGACAATACATACTACATCAATATACTATGACAAGACATTGTTCCTTTGACATCAATCCTTTGACAACAATGACAATACATACTACATCAATATACTATGACAAGAAATTGTTCCTTTGACATCAATGACAACATGATCCAACAATCTCCCCCTTTGGCATTGATGGAAATACCAACATTGATGTCAACACCAATCATTGATGGCAACATGTAGACAAGGAATTTCTCTTCATCAATGGTCATCTCAATCACATCAATTTTATTATCTCTCCCCCTTTAACATCAATGTCAAAGGGTAGTTCTCTCCTTGGGGTTGCTCCCCCTACCTGAACTCTCCTTGGGGCTGCTCCCCCTGCCTGGATGCCTATGATCTTCCTCTGAATAATCTCTCCCCTTTTGAACAAGGGATATCACTCTGATGTAATGTTGAAGACATATCGCTCATGCTCCCCATGCGACCATTGCTCCCCATGGAACCATGCCTCTATGCTCTTTCTCCAAGTATTTATCTTTTCATCTGATAAATCTCTTCTCCTGGAATCATGGGAAGAAGAATGACTCCCCCTATCTTTTCTGCAATATGGACAATATGCTACCACTACAATATGCTTATGCTGCAAATGCTACTGCTCAGCGAGAACATAGATCAACTACTCAAGAATGATTCTCTCTTCCTATGACGATCCTTGGACCTGTCCATGCATCAAACGCGTGCCATACCATACATCGTGAAGAAAAAGATATGTCAACAGTTAATACAGAATCATGAACAAAACATCAACCATGTACATCCTATGCCATATTGTGTTGCAACCATGCACAAAACCCATGTACATCAATACCATACAATATACCATAAGATATCATCAATGGAGTGTATCAACCATATGCCAAGAACATGTGCCAACTGTGTACCAACTATATGCCTCTACCAACATGTCAACCATGTTCCTCAAACAAGTGTCATATCACTTGTGATATGCCTCTACCATGAACCAAGTGCCACAACCATGTATCTCAACCCTCAAGCATCATCACAAGTGTCTCAACTATAGCATCCCATATATCATGTACCAAAGTATATGTCAAACAAGTAATACCAATGATGTACTTTAGCCAAGTACTATATACCATCTATGAGTGCATCAACATTGCACTAAATATGTATCACCGCCTGTATCAAGCAAGTGCATCAACCATGCAACAAACCTCAACAGGACGAGCTACAATCAAGATGTGATCTCATACATGTATGCCATATTAACCATAAACCATGTGCCAAACATACTGCTAGCAGGTGCCTCTAACAACATACCAAAAATGTAACAATCACGCATCAACTATAGATCAAGCTATGAATCATCAATGATAACCACCTCATCAACTCATCAACTACATGTCCCAATATGTAGCTCAACCACATGCCAAATGCATGCACCAAGATATCAAACAAATATGCCTCTAACAATACATCACAAGATATATCAATGGAACTCAAATATGTACCAACCATGTACCCCAATAGATCTTCCTCAACCACCATTCACTATAGAAAATATTGAGCATCCAAAACTATATGTACTAGAAGTGTGTCTCAATATATATCTCTAGCTAGCATCATCATGATATATCTCATAACCTAAGTGCCATAATCTTCATTGTCACAACCAGCATTGTTCCTCAACAGAAAGTGCCCCAATCCATACTCTAGAGTTAGTATAATGCATCAAGGATAGACTTTCAACATTCAACCATATGTCACCATCATACATACATCAATTATGTATGCCAACATGTAATCATGAAAAACTGCAACAAACCATGTCAAACCCTGCAACATAGAGTTATACCATCACATCAAGCTGCAACATATTTGCATAGCCTACTTTCCAATGCTTTTACTACATGTATGTGTCCTGCTATACAAACAGCTCGCATATGTACGTGACCTATTTATCAATCAGCTCGCGTATGTACGTGACTATAACCAATGTAACCCGTGTATTCTTCAGCAAAATTCAAGCTTGAGCTTGCCTTAAGGATTCCATTCGGTTCTGATTGTTCAGTCTTCTTCACCCACTTATGGAGGTGTCCCAGCTTCTCACAACTTGAGCTCTAAGCTACCATCTTTCCAACATTGTCTTCTCTTCTAGCCTCATGTGTTCTTCTTGTCATGCTATATGAATTCCTCATCATGGACTGTCTTTTTGTGTTCCAGAAATCCTAGGATTTGTGGCCAAATCCACTACAGTTCTAGCATCTCATGGTGTGACAATGAGTGACAATGTGTCCTACTTGATTACATATCCAACACCTTAGGGTGTTATGGATTCTTTCATTATCTTTCCTTGCATAATATCTGCATTCCAAAGCTTTGTGACCATAGTCATTACATGAGTAACAATGACCATGAAAAACATTTTCATACCTTTGCTTTGGTGTCCATCTTGAAGGTGTCTCTCTTTTGAATTTGCTTTGAGGTGTAAAGATGGCTTCTTAATGTCTTCCTTGCTTTGTTCTTTTGAAACTTTCTTTGCCTTGTGTATATGGTTGACTTGCAACATTATTTCCATCCATTGAGAGTGAGGGACTTACCTCTTGCTTCTTTGAGGTGCTTGATTCAACATGTGTAGCTTATTTGTTGTACCCAAGACCTGATTTATCATTTGGTGATCTTTGACTATCCATCTCATTCAAGATTGTTGAGCTATTCAAGAATTTGTTTGATTTCTCTACTTTCTTTCTAAGATCAACAACTTCAGCTTCCAACTTATGACATGACTCTTCCTTTTCATTTACTTGATTCTTTAATAGTTCCTCTACCCTTTTAGCATCTTCAATTTGGGTCTTGAGATGGACATTAACTTCAAGACTTTTGTTAATCTCATCATCTACCTTCTTATTCTCTTTTATTTCAATATTTAGTCTTTTGATCTCTTCTTCATTTTCTTCTAATTGAGTCATTTTACTTTCTTCTTGTTCTTTGAGCATTTCCTTTAGTTTCAAAATATGTTTTTGATTCTTTTCAAGAAACCTTTTAGCGTTTTCAGAAAGATAGCTATAGTCTATATAACTATGGTCATAATTGTATTCATATAGACCCCAATCAACTTTCTTTTTAAGCTTTGAAATTTCTTCTTCTACTTCTTCCATGGGATAATTATCATTTGATTCTTCACAAACTATTTCTAGATCTTCTTCTTCACATGTAGAGAAACATTATGTTAATGTTTATGCCATTATTATAGTTCTTTGCATTTCAATAGATAAGAGCATCATAAGAACAATATCACTGAGAAATACACATTCACAAAAGACACAGCATTTATCCTAGGAAACCCTCTAGGGGAAGAAAACCCAGCAAAAACTTCCTTATCATAAATAGCTTATACAATGTTCAAGAGATAACTCAAACCAATACAGATAGTCCTCCCCAAGAGATGCGCCACTCTTCTTCTCCTCTCTCTAACTGCTAATTGCAGCTTGCCTCATAAGATAATGAGCAAGTGAGTTGTGTGTTAGAAGTGAGGTGCTAGCCTCTTATGTATACAAGACTGGCACGTGTGAGAGGGTTTAACTGGCAGGGCCGACCTCTCACTCTGGGTGGGTAAACCCACCTTTAATTTAAATCTGGGTCTTCAATAATAATTGTTGGGGCCGACTTCTTATTCTGCCCTTTATAATTGTCCGATGACCAATCCGCAAAAGGGGCTTTGGTCCTTATACAATTACCGACATGATTAATCCACAATGGGGATTAATCCTAATAATAAAATAACAATAATAATAAGAATGTTCTTTGCAGTTACATTATTTCAACACTCCCCCTTAACAAGAAGGGTATTCTTCATCAGCATCAGGCGAGAGAGGTCTACATCATCAGTGGCATCAGGAGGACAGTATTGTCAATATCATCTTGAAACATTGGCTAGCATATTTACGAGTCATCGGAAGTTTTCTTCATCGACAGCATCATCATTCTCAAAAGAATGCTATCATCATCTGCATCAAATATGTATTAGTAAAAATGATACCTCATCATAGCACTAGGCTGGCAATACTACACCGGCTCAATGTCACAGCTTGTTAAGCTGGTAGCTCAGAGTCAGTCACATCTTGCTTTATGTCTAACAACTAGGTCAGAAGCAAGGAATATCATCATCTCACTTTATGTCTAACAACTAGGTCAGAAGCGAGGAATCACAACGTCATGCTTTACGTCTAACAACTAGGTCAGAATCATGACTCATCTTGCTTTATGTCTAACAACAAGGTCAAAAGCAAGGAACACATCAACATCTCGCTTTACGTCTAACAACGAGGTCAGAAGCGAGGAATCATCTTGCTTTATGTCTAACAACTAGGTCAGAAGCAAGGAATCAACGGCGTCATGCTTTACGTCTAACAACTAGGTCAGAAGCATGACTCATCTTGCTTTACGTCTAACAGTGAGGTCAGAAGCAAGGATCACACAGCGTCATGCTTTACATCTAACAGCAAGGTCAGAAGCATGACTCATCTTGCTTTACGTCTAACAACGAGGTCAGAAGCAAGGATCACACGGCGTCATGCTTTACGTCTAACAGCGAGGTCAGAAACATGACTCATCTTGCTTTATGTCTAACAGCAAGGTCAGAAGCAAGGATCAAGCGACAAATATTGCTTTATACTTCTCAATAATTCCATTAGCAGCATGTTTTATTTTGAAGATCCATCTGTAGGATACCCCATCTTTATTCTTCGATCTGGGAACTATTTCCTATACATCATTCTTTATTATGGATTGGTATTCCTCTGTCATGGCATCTGCCCATTCCTTCTTTTGAATGGCCTCTTCAAAGCATGTAGGTTCTTCATCAAGTAGATTGCACATCAAAGCCGTGTAAC
>ML780555.1:433875-444322 GCA_009831015.1 Picea engelmannii | reverse complement strand
ATCCCTTCTCCTGCAAATACTCTTTAGGGTTTAACCATTAAACATATGTAAGTACATACCTCTAATAGCATTTGCAGGTAGTGGCTCCATCTGGTAGCAGCGGTAATCATTGCCAACTCTTGAGAAAATTTCAAGGGTGATTGTAATTGGTTCTATGGTTGCAACTGCAACTGCAACTAGTTCTGAGACTGCAAATGCAACTGCAACTTAGGGTTTTATGAGGAAACCCTAATTTTTCAAACTTCGAATTTTGAAATTCTAATCCAAGGGATAGATGCGCTAAGCTGAGGCAAGTTAGCTGGTGTAGTCGAAATTTCAAAAATTCAACTTTTACCCCCTCAAACTTGATCTGCGGATTTCTGGATTGGTGCTTCTGGTTTTCTGGTACTTCTGGTACTCTGGTACTTCTAGTACTTCTGGTACTCTGGTTTTCTGGTTTTTTGGTACTTTGTGAAACTAGGGTTTCACTTTCTGGGTGATCTAGCCACTGAAAAGGTGTGCTCTAAGTGCCAAAATGATCCTTGGGGGAGGGCACAGCTTTCTAGGTGGTTAGGGAGCTGAAAAAATTCACTTTTGCAAAACCCTAATTTTTGGGTGCGGTAACAGTGATGTTTTTCCTCTTGCGAAATATGCTTCCTTCAGGTTGGCTTTGATACCATGTTAATGTTTATGCCATTATTATAGTTCTTTGCATTTCAATAGATAAGTGCATCATAAGAACAAGATCACTGAGAAATATACATTCACAAGAGACACAGCATTTATCCTAGGAAACCCTCTAGGGGAAGAAAACCCAGCAAAAACTTCCTTATCATAAATATCTTATACAATGTTCAAGAGATAACTCAAACCAATACAGATAGTCCTCCCCAAGAGATGTGCCACTCTTCTTCTCCTCTCTCTAACCGCTAATTGCAGCTTGCCTCATAAGATAATGAGCAAGTGAGTTGTGTGTTAGAAGTGAGACGCTAGCCTCTTATTTATACAAGATTGGCACGTGTGAGAGGGTTTAACTGGAAGGGTCGACCTCTCACTCTGGGTGGGTAAACCCACCTTTAATTTAAATCTGGGTCTTCAATAATAACTACTAGGGTCGACTTCTTATTCTTCCCTTTATAATTGTCCAATGACCAATTCGCAAAAGGGGATTTGGTCCTTATACAATTACTGACATGATTAATCCACAATGGGGATTAATCCTAATAATAATAAGAATGCTCTTCACAGTTACATTATTTCAACACATTCAACGTCGTCACATTTAGAATTATTGCAATCAGAGGATTGTGGAGATTTTTTACCTTCATTGTTCTTGATGGAATTGTCTTTAGTGTCTTCCTTTTTGCCTTGGTATATCTTCTCCAGCTTTAGCCATAGATCCTTGGCGGAAGTGAATTGCCCCATGCTTTCTTTGATAGAACTTGAGAGTCCATTGAAGATGGTCTTGAGAGCCAATGCATCATTATTCTTTTCTTCCTTTTGAGCTGCAAACTTTGACTTATAATTCAAGGGAACTGATCCACCAATGGCTACTTTCCAAACACCTGCTCCTTTTTCCTTCAAATATACTTTTATTTCTATTCTCCATGTTGAATAATTTTCCTCATCAAGGATTGGAACTTCATCATCCATTTGTGTGTCCATAGATCTCCTCCAAACTTGTTAAGGCTTATTGTGAAGGCATGCTCTGATACCAATTGTTGGACACACCGAGCACACTCAGAGGGGTGGGGGTGAATCAGTGTAGGGATATTTTTCACTTCCCTTCACAAAAACTCCTTAGTTAGCAATCACCATTTTCTCATCACTTATCACTGACATGTATAACCAATTGTATGTGAACATATATTAGCAACAAATAACAACAACATATATCATCAATAAGCCATCACCACAAAGAACACAAGATGTATGTACAATTTTACTTTTATTATGGACTACAATCCTTGGGTTTATCAGCAACAACTGAATAGAGTATCAACTCCACAAGAGCACCAGCTCTATAATGCAAGACTCATCTTACACAACTCAGCCCCAACTGAGAAGAGGATTCAATCCTCAATAGATACCAATTTGTCAACAAGTACGCGACCTGTCAGTAGTGCAGCACGCGTATCTACACGCCCTACCAATAGTTTAGCCTGCATATGTACACGGTCTGGATCACAGTAGCCTGTGTATGCCTCCTGAAGAACTAGGGTTTACACTCCTTGGAAACTCGGATCCTCTGCAGCCTCTGTCACATCCACTTCTGCCTTTCACTAACCAATTTGTACCATAACCAATCACAATAGATCTATGCTCTCAAACAACTTACTCATGCTCCTCAACCATACAATATGAATGCTACTTAATCATGTATAAGCAACCAAAATACTATGGAAACCATATCAATACTGAAACATAAGAGTGTTTCTCACTCTATAAATCAACCAACATAAACCATATCATGACAACCATGCCAAGAATGCCTTAAGCATTCACCATACCATGAGCAAAAGTATCCATCAAAACAATCATGTAACCATACCAGAACTTCTATGGAAGATATGAGCCCATAGAATGCAAATCTGGAACTTGCTTTAGACTTCAAGAACCTGGCACCAGCTCACACTCAAGTCTTCATGATTTTCTCAAACTGTATGTGCTCTGACCTCCTTCAGCTTGCGTGTGTACGTGCTCAGGCTCACTGCAGCCCGCGTATGTACGCGCTCTGGCCCACTGCTGCTCGCGTACTCCTTCAAAAACTAGGGTTTCTAAACTTCCAAAACTTTCTTCATCAAGATCTCAGACTTACAGAAACTTTGATGCATCCATGAGAACTTGCAATCACTCTCTTACTCATAATAGATCTTCAATATATGCTCAAGAGAGATGTCTTTACAAGAGACCCTTGCCTCTTATTTATACTCTCCAAGTAGCTTCCTTAGAAGAATCCACTAGGTCACTTTGTCCACATATCCACTTTATCCACATAATCATTTGTCCACATAGCCACCTTTATCCAACTTTGTCCACTTAGCCACTTTGTTCACATGGCCACTTGTCTACTTAACCCGCTATCCTTATTTTAGGGTTAACTCACTTATAACCACTTTCCATAATTAGAAAGTTCCCCATTAACTTTATTATTTAAATAATTCTCTTTGACTTCATCACTTCACTTTATTATTTAAATAATTTTTTCTTTGTAAACACTTTGACTTATTTGACGTTTTGGGGCTTCTAGCCAACATATGAGGGTCCTCCAACTTCATAATGCCATAACTCTCAAACCGTAAGGAGTTATGTGACGTTCCACATACCACCGGAAATGGCATGACAAGCACTATCCATCTAGGATAGTTTCACTGACAAATTCACTGATATTTATCTCATTATTCCACAATTAATCATGGGTTCTCTAACCATACTTCTAGGATAACTCAACCGCAAAGCGTCTTCCCATGAGGGCTTTCACCATAAGGGGACCACTTTGGAGTTCATCCATTGGTACTTCCTATCAACCATGACAAGACAATAATGAGTCATCTTTACATCAATCCAACTGGAGTAACCCATGACAACACATCACTATGACATTGTCCCTTTGTCATTGATTCTATGCATGACCACGTGATCCAACGATCAATACATTAATGCATCAATCCATCTATGCATCATATATCGATGACAACACATTGATCCATCTTAATCTATGCATGACATCATCTATCTATGACCCCACTTGACATCAATCCATTGACAACAATGACAATACATACTACATCAATATACTATGACAAGACATTGTTCCTTTGACAACAATGACAATACATACTACATCAATATATTGTGACAAGACATTGTTCCTTTGACATCAATCCTTTGACAACAATGAAAATACATACTACATCAATATACTATGACAAGACATTGTTCCTTTGACATCAATGACAACATGATCCAACATGTGCAAGGTCGAGCAATAGTACTCGGCCCAATATATCAAGGCACGAACTAAGGAGGCTCGACCGTACCCTTAGTTGTACTACCTGATTACCTAGGTACTAGAGTGTATTTTCCCGAGTGATGTTCTCTGTGGAAATATAGCAGTCAGGGGACCGATTTGTTGATCTATGTAGGTTTTTAGGATACCTAGGCCAATCCATATACAGGTGTTGTCTAATGTGCTATTGATGGCCCTGTTGGACCAATTTTTCTCCCTTTGTATTAGGATCGCTAAATATCCTTTCTCTGCACTCTGACTGTATATAATTACCAATTCTTCAATTGAGGGCCTTTCCTATTAGTCCTCTATGTCCAATAGTTTTAGTGTTAAAACCAAAAACTGTGCCAAATAATTTTGCATTGAATTGTAGTGTTAAGCCCCTTGGGCTTAGTTCCTTTTGAAATGACCAAAGATTATGATCAAGGGCTTAGCCAAGAAAAGGTATTTCACATTTCGCAAAAGTGGTTTTTTAATACCACACTTCAAATGCGATGAAACCCCAAGCCGACATGTGGAGATTTAAAACCAAGGGGTTTTCAGATTCACATAGGTAAGATTCGATTAATATCCTCGCATGTTGAGATGTGATGTAATATCTCCATCATTCAGTTCTACACCGTATAAATCTGAAAATATTTGCTCAATCTGCTCGATCCAATGATCATAACCGTTGATTGTTTCACTTGATCAACAATTCACTATTTTCGTTGATGCAATTACACATAGACTTTATAAACCTTGCCAGAATTTGTCATGGGGTTCAACCTGCAATAATTATAGGGTTTTATGTGATCTTATATTTAATTACATATAAATTTATAGAGTATGCTACAAAGGAGAATTGACACATAATTACAGTGAAATTCTATTCAATCCACACATAGAAAGCTTTTCTTCATTAACCAGATATAATGATACAAAAGTAATATTGTCTCAAAGCTCTATTCCACACAAATTCACTCCTCTGCTCAACAAACTTGTCTTCACAGACACATTTTCACTCACCCTATTGTACAATACAATCAATCCATCTAACCATGATTCAGAACAGTTCCACAATAAAATAGTTCAATAACCCCTCGAATGGATCTAACAACTAGATCCCAATCAAATCTCAACAAATTCTCAATTTCCTAAATTGATGAAACAAATTGACACCTAGTCTAACTAACCAAATCTTCTTGATGCCTTTTAGAGGAATTCTTAACAAATTATTACAATTGAAGTAAAATTAAGAGGACCAACCCTCTTTAGTAATTGCAATTGACCCCTAGGGTCAATTGGATGAATTTTGCTCAGATGCTCCTACATCAAAATCCTAGGGAAGAAAATAATGGTTCATCAAGTTTCCAAGGTCCACATTATACTTGGAGATCTATGTTGTTGTCATCCAAGTAGCATCCTCAGTTGGTTGTTGTTTCCATTTGACCAGATACTGAAAATACTCCTTACCCCTGATTCTCCTTGTCGCTCTTTTACCCAAAATTGCCTCAATCTCTTGTTGCATCCTTTTAGGTAATTGTTCTTCCCATTATATGGCCTGATTTTAATCACTTACAGTTGCATGTGTTGGAACTTTCTTTGATTCCTTGAAGGGATACAAGTCCGCTACATTGAATATGGGAGAAATCCCAATATCACTTGGTAATTCTATTTCATATGCATTTGCAGAAAAATTTCTCAGTATTCTGCAAGGCCCAATCTTCTTCAATTTTAACTTCTTGTAAGTCCCTACAGGAAATATTTCCTTCCTCAAATATACCATGACCAAATCACTAATGTGGAAGTCCACTTGCCTCCTTCTCAATTTTGTTCTTTGCTTATACTTACCATTGCTTTCCTACAACTTTTGCTTAACATTTTCTTGTAGTTCGTGTATACTCACTGCAAATACTTCACTATTTGCACTCCTTAGATATTATTTTTCCAAATTCCTGAGTTCATACGCTACCATTGGGTGCATTCCATAGACAATATGGAATGGGCTCATCCTAGTGCTTCTATTGGGAGAGTCATTATAAGTAAATTCGGCCTGAGCTAATATCAGATCCCACTATTTAGGATTGTCATACACAAGACTCCTCAATATGTTCCCCAAGCTCCTATTTACTACTTCAATTTGGCCATCAATCTATCAATGATATGATGAGCTAAAGTTGATATTGGTACCCAGCTTCTTCCATAGGGTCCTCCATAAATGACCAACAAACTTTGTGTCTCTTTCAGAGACAACACTAATAGGTAGACCATGCAACCTTACTATTTCTGGAAAGAAAGAAAAAAAAACGGCAATGTTAGTTGCAACACTAGTCTTCTTATAAGCAATAGAATGAGCCATTTTGGAAAACCTATCTACCACAACATAGATAGAATCATTTCCCTTCTGATTTTTGGGTAAACCCAAAACAAAATCCATGTTGATGGAATCCCATGGTCTGCTTGGGATGGGTAGTGGCTGATAGAATCTTGTGTTCTGAGTTCTCCCCTTTGCATGCTGAAAAATCCTGCACTTTTCCACAAATTGCTTCACATCCTTCTGCATACCTGGCCAATAATAAAAATCACTTACCTGGGCATATGTCGTATCCTATACAAAATGTCCTGACAGTCCTCCACTGCATTTTTCCTTAATCAGATTTTCCCTCATCAAGCACTTGGGTATGCATAGCTTATTGTTTTTAAACAACAACCCCTCTTGTAGCATGTAGTCTAACCATTGAATTTTGTTACTCGCAACAAGATTCTCACAAGTTGCATAAATATCTTGAAAATTTGCATCTTCCTTATACATTGAAATCAATTCATCAAATCATAATGTGTTGACTTTAAATTCTTGCAAAATCAAATTTATCCTACTCAAAGCATCGACAACCTTATTAGATTTACCACTTGTGTGTTTAATCACAAAAGTAAAACTATGTAGAAATTCAACCCACTTAGGATGTTTTTTGTTCAACTTAGGTTGACTACTTATAAATTGTAGTGCATGATTGTCAATGTATAACACAAATTCCTTGGGCATTAGATAGTGTCTCCATTTCTTAAGTGCTTGGATAATTGCATAGAACTCTTTATCATAAGAGGAATATTTATATTATGCTTCTTTTAATTTCTCACTGAAATATGTTATTGGCCTCTATTCCTGACTCAACACAGCTCCTATTTCAATCCCACTAGCATCAGTGATGCAGGAGCATCGTTAGCAAGCACACGTGGAGAGATAACTCGGCGCCTTAGCGCGCCTTTGAATCATTCAGAATCTTAAACATTGGTGTTTCCCTGCAAATCTTTTTTTTTTAAATGATCGAAAACTGAAGAAGATCAAACGTTTGGGAGCTGAACGATCATGAATGATCTGGGAGTTTCACTCCTAGAATCTAATGTAATTGAAATTAAGTAGTAGTTAGTTTTTTTTTTTTCTCGAGGAGACGAGTAGTTGGGGAGGGGGGGGGGTACCCTAAGAGCTGTCTGAGATCAATAAAGGTTTTGTATGCCCGAATGAGGTTGTTGCAAGTTAGTAGGAGATTGTTGTGATTTAGTTGTTGCTGAGTTTTTAGTTGTTGTTATCATAGTTGTATCCATTTACATTTGAATGAATATAACAAAGGAAAATTAATCCAATGCATGGTGTTGCTACTGTTTACAATTCTCTATTATTTTATTTTCATGAATGAATGAGATATGTTGTTGAGAATATGAAACTGTGAAGTGTTTGGATAAGTTTCAATTGTTTCTCTTCATTGAGTTCATGCAAGGTGTGCATACAGTTCGCAAGGAGTGCATTGAAAGAGTCTGTGTCAACTCAGAAGCTCAGAAGAGATAGCGTGAAACTTCCCCTTTGCAAGGAGTGCAAAGATACTATTGCAAGGTGTGCATTATCACCCGCAAGAAACTAAGTATTGCATAAGAATCTGTTGCAAGGAGTGCACAGATTCGAGGAATTGACTAAGTGTCGAGAATGAGACTGTGAAGCACAAGGAGTGTGTAAAGAGATTTCTTTTGAAGAAATCACTAAGTCCAGAATTCGTGAGAGATTTCAAGTTCGCAAGGAGTGCATCGGAATCAAGCTCATGTGAGATAGCGACCAAGAATCAACAAGAAGAGAGAAGTATGTTGAAAGTTGTGAAGTGACGGTTGAGATCCCTTCGGAAGGAATCGGGACCACGAACAGTCGTTAAATCTCAAAAAGGCGCGGGGAAGTTACACCTCGAAATCCTTCGGACTTCGCATGTTCGGAAGTTTTCGTTTACGATGGAAGCAATCTTTCGAAGTTACGAAACCCGAAGTCCATCTAGATTGTAGATCCATTCAAAGGAAGTGAAATCTTCCCAGGCTGTCGGATCTGGGAAAGTTATGCGATTGTTAGTCGTGGGTTCTTTCGAGAATTCGTGGATCGGAGGATTTGGAGTATCAAGGAGTCAAAAACCCTGAAACTCGGAGTCGCGTAGAGATCGCCATCGTTGCTTATTGGAGGGGGCATGAACCATAGATCTGGTTTGGAGTTCACGTAGAAAGAAACCAGCTGCATGCTAGGCAACCGAAACCCGAAGTCGCGAAGCGTGAAGAGATCGCCACTGTTGGTTGTCAGAGGGGGCGTTAACCGTAGATCTAGTTCTGAGTAGCTCTGTTGGTTCAGAGTTCGCGTAGAAAGAAACCAAATGCTCGCTAGGCAGCCAAAACCCAAAGTCGCGAAGCACTAGGAGGCTTAGCCCTAGACCATAGTCTGAGGCTAGCACTAGGAGGCTTAGCCCTAGACCATAGTCCGAGGCCACGTGAAGGAGGGGGATGAGCATAAAGGAGTTAGCACCTAGAAACTCGGAGTTTGTAAAAGTGCTAAGGAAGGGGCCCGTGGGTTCAATAGGACCTGTGGATAAAGAGAAAAAGGGAAAAAGGGACCTGTGTAAAGCATTCCAGGACCATTGAAGGTCTGAAAGAGTTAATCCAGCTCAGGAGATTAAGATCCTTGACCGCGAGGTCGCGGACTCTTTAGGAGAGAAGGGGGGTCTACATCAAGTGGTATCATAGCGAGGTTTTGTCTGTAGATTTTTGGCGAAGGAGACAAAAGAGATAGTCTGATACCATCAAGTGGTATCAGAGACTGAAATTGTTTCGGGTAGCAAAGCAGAGGTCAAAGTTGTACTCTGTGTGTGAGAAATAGTCAGCACAATGCCATCGAGGAGGCGTGTGGAGCCACCTTTAGCCAATCGCGTTGTAGAAAGAGAAATGAGAGCACTTCGTGCAAGATTAGAGGCAGTGGAGGCAGCGCAGAGAAGGGCACCTGATGTTGGGGACATCAATGATGCAGAAAGTGAAGAAATCGAAGTTGAAGAAGTTGCAGGGGAAAATGTTTCTAAAGAACGCTTGTTGAGAGCGATTGTTAAATTGGGAGCTAGAGCAAAGATAGAAATCCTAATGTATGAAGGCAACATGGATGCTGAATAATTGTTGTATTGGAAAAGATCCATGGAAAAATATTTCGACTGTGAAGATGTCGATGAGGAGAAAAAGGTGAGACATGTTGTCACCAGACTGAAAGGACATGCAGCACTGTGGTGGGATGAACTGCAGGCTGAGAGGAGAAGCAAAAGCAAAAAGAAGATAAATAATTGGGACATAATGGTAGCCAAGTTGAAGGCTAAATTCATGCCCAAATATTATCAGATAAATATGTTCAGGAAGTTGCAGAACCTGAGACAAAAGGGTATGAGAGTGAAAGAGTACACGGAGGAATTCTACAAGATGAACATTAGGACTGGACAGTGAGAGAAGGATGAGGACAAATTTTCCAGGTACATAAATGGCCTGAGGTATGAAATCCAGGATGAGATCAACATGATGTCAGTAAAGACAGGAGAGGATGCTTATCAGATTGCTCTGAAGGCAGAGGATAATTTGGCCAGGAAATGGAGTCAACGAAACAGAGGCAGAAGCCCAAGCAAAGGCAAGGGAGTTGTCAATGATAAGGCACAGAAACCCAAAGGTGAGACTGAGAAGCCACACAGTCACTCAGAAAGAGGAGGAAGTTCTCGAGGAAGACAGGGTGGTGGAAGTAGTTATTCTAGAGGAAGAAGAAGAAGCAAAGGAGGAGAAGTAAGGTGTTATGTATGTGGAAAGACAAGACGCATGTCTTGGGAATGTCCTAAGAGAAATAAAGAAGGAGGAGGTGAAACTGACATTTCGGAAGCACGGAAAAGGAATGTTGAAGCGGAAGGTACAGAGGATGGAACATCCTTGATGTTGAGAAAGGTTCTCTTAAAACCAGAGTCAGAAATTGAAAATCCAGTGCAGAGGAACATGTAACACTGTAACACCTTGTTTCCCCCGGATTGTAAATATAGCTGAACTGGCCAAGGACTATGGCAAAAACTCATAAGTATGAATTTATGTTGTAAATGGACCTGCAGGAAGAGGTCAACGAATGTAAATGATAGTTTGAATGTATTGCAGAACTGCTGA
>ML780555.1:405566-417923 GCA_009831015.1 Picea engelmannii | reverse complement strand
AGCATATAATTCCACCTAGAATATCTTAAAAATTATAACCAATTATCATTGACTTTACTATCACTTTAACTTGAGTGATACAATACATATGCCATCATAAAATTTCCCATGCTTAGGAACATTGACTAATATACTACTAAATGATTTTCATGTGATGTCGTCACTTTATGGTTTGTTTGGTCATTGTCCTCGATCTCGCTTTCCTCTTAAGTCATATAATTTAGATCTCGACCAAGTTAATAGTTGAGTAGGATTATCTTCAACATAGTTGAGAAAATCATGCTTTCTATCCATAGTTAATTTTTACCAATGTGTCTATACATAAAGAAGAGCATTTTTATACGTCAATTAGTGAACACTTATGTACCAAGAATAAATTACTAAGGGTTCATTCCACACTCTACCATTACTTGTCTTTAATGCCTTCATTCCTTGCAAATTCTCTTCTTACACCTCAACTTTGTCCTTTATATCTACATGCGACTTACCAACTTTGGTCTCTAGCCCCCTTTTGGTTACATCACATTCACTCTTCAGGATCATTCCTCTACTATGGAAGAAGTTTAATAATGGAAAGCATGTTTTCATCATTCCTCATCTAGAATTTTTTTTATTTTTTTATTTTTTTAAAATAAAGATTATTTGTAGGGAAGAGAAAATAAATAAATAAATAAATATATATATATATATATATATATATATATCCTTCTTAGTGAGCAAGTAGTTGCGAGACAGTTTAATGCATTTCAAGATGTGAGCTCCTATTTAAACAACTCACCTCTCCTTCAAGGAACTTGCACATAACAATCCTTGACACTCCAATGCGGTCTCTACTACCTGTAAATTTATGGGCTAAAGTGCTACCCTTCAAAAGGGATACCCCCTTTGCATAAGCATTCTCTCTAAAGCACATCACCCCTTTCATGGATTCTCTCTTCATTCCTTGTTTTTTTTTTTTTAGGGGTAACCACTAGAATAAGTTAGGATACTTATCACTCATTTTACTAATGGTATAGATCCTTCACCAAATATACATGAACTCCACTTCGCTAGTATGATCAAGTCAACTCGTCAATCAAACATGAGTTGGATTAACATCATAATGGCTAATATAAACCAATCAATATACCTCGTCACACATTATGGCATAATAAAATATATTGTCATGATATTTCACTTATCATTCTAAACTCAAGTTTTGCAATATCATACAACACCCCCTCTATTCTAGATACAACACCCCTTTATTCTATTGTCATTTAAGTAACTTCCTTGGCCTTTCTTTAGAGGAAATATCTATCGTATAGTGGTTCAGTGCAAAATTTAAATATGTCTTCAGGTTTCCATCTTGGGTAATTTAGTGGAGGTGGTAAGTTGATTCACAAATTAAGGTGTAGAATCATATAAATAGAAGGAAAATATATATTCAATAAAAAAAATAAAAATAAAACTAAATAAATATTGAATGACACAAATGGTACTCCATTCATAGGTATAATCATGGCATGGTCTTTATTGTGAAGTCTTTACCCTTAGGTCATGCTCTATCATTGTAATATACATTTAGTTTTTATTTTATTTTAGTTTAGTTTATAATATAATTAGTTATTCAAACATATGATGGTACATGTCATATTTCATTTCCTAATTAATGCTAGAATATTGATGTCTCCCTTTCCACCTTCCTATCATATATAGGATTCAATTTTATCTAAGTGTGACAAAAACCATGCCACAACATATGCTAAAGGTATATTGATCTCCAATGTATTTTAAGGTTAAGTCCACCATAATACTAACCACATAATTTTAGTTCCATTTACTTATGGGTAAAACATAATATCATACACCAATAAAAATTAACTAACTCACCCTTCTTCTTTTTTTTTCTAATTTAGATCAATAAATAAATAAAATCTTTAATAATATAAATGCCCAACATAAATTATTTTTAACCTATATGAATTGTTAAAAAATAATTTATTATTATTTCACAACTTGTACTTCAAAAACTATAATTTATAAAATGTCATATGGTTTGAAGAACTATTTTAGTAAGTGAAAAAATTACACTACTTGCAACAAGCATTTAAAATTCTTCTTATGCATTTACTACTTAATAGTCTTACACTATTTCATTATGAGGTGTTTCAAAATCTTGAAACATGATACAAAGAAGACGTGGAGTTTTTCTTTATTTATTATTTTATATATATTAAAATTTATTAATTTAAAGACCCTCTCTCTCTACGGTGTATAAAGTCCCTCACTACTTAGGTTTTGTGGTGGAGTATGGATCTCGGCGCTTACGCTTGGCTTGGTGTGTTTACATGTAACTTGACTTGTGGCTTGGGCTTAAATATTTTAAAGTCGTGCCACTAATGGACTTGGACTTTGATTTCTTTAAAGTTATGTAAACAGTGAGTATAAGTTCTGTCAACAACGAGTATATTGTCAGCTATCATTGCACGAAGTTCATGTATTAAATTCTATATTAATAAACCCATCTAACCGATATGATATATATATATACATTTTGAATTATTATTATTGCAAGAACTAACATGAATACATCGAGACATCTTGTATTGAGTGTAGTTTGACTTGGAGTTGTTTGTGAGTGGATTCATGCTAGTGATTACTTAATAAATGTGACATGAATAAATAACAAGTCACATCATGGTATTTAAGATGTTAGACTTCTTCAAATTGTCAGTGGATTTTGGTTTTATCGAGTTTGTATTCTTGGAAAGCGGAACACTCTTGTCAATGTTTATCTTCATAATTCAATAAATTCAGTAAGGATGAAATTGACAGAGTCGTGGAGTGCAAGTATGTTCAAACAAAAGCAATGAATATTATTAAAGTAAAGAGAAGCAACAACATAGAGATAAAATACAACAGGTAGGTTAGAAGCCACAATCTAGAGGTAAAATTCAGCACTTAAGCTAGAAGTGACAACTACCTTTTCCATGTCTATCAATACATAAGAGTACAAGAAAGTGACACCCGTCTTTGCCATGTCTATCGACACGCTACTTCCTTCACAAATATAATTGTTTTGAGTTTTACACTCCATCTATCCTCAATTCACAATTTGTCTCAAAATGTGTTCAATGGGTTCTTTCGAGATGAGATATATGAACTGGAGGAGTTGGTGCAATTGGACCTCTCGTCCAAAAATTTCTCAAGTGACATTCCTGTTGGATTTGGGCAGTTGCCTAAGCCTGAGATATCATTCTACGGAGCACAATTGTTTTGGACACTATCTATAAACCCTTTTGTAATCTCTAAATGCACACACAGAAGGAATTATGATTTTATTTTTATTTTTAATCAAGTAAATTGTAGACTACACTGTAAATTTATTTCATTTATGATTAAAAAGAAATATACCGCTAAAAGAAAATCTGTGTAATTCAAAGACCTGGGAAAAACTTCAGCTTATAGGAAATTTAGACTTTAAGAATAATATAGTTTGCAAGAAAGGGTCCATGTGTACAACGTATAGTGTCTGGAATTGATCGTAATAGTCTATGTGTTGGGTGGGTGTGGGATCATCAGAACTAAATCGCCTTGTTCTTGGAGGACTTTTCTGGCAAGTTTTTTCTCTAAATCTAGGTCAGGCTTCACAGGTCATAACGCGTCAGGGTTAACAAGCTTAGAATTAGTGCCATCCATTACCACATTAGTGCCAATGAATGTCGTTGCTTATGAATGGTGGCTCTATCTGGTACTTAACGCAAACGTCCCATTGGTCATGAGATGGGTCATAAGGTGGTCTAGTAAGGATAATAGGGTTGTTTCAAAAGCATGAAAAGCTCTCCCTTTGTCCGATCGATCCAACATCCCCTACCTGTCGTCCAGCTTCAATCAACCTAGAATTCCTTAACCAGCCATGCCATAAAGAAATTGATCATGGGTGGTCGCAAAGGGCTATCTTTGAATGGATCCTGCAATAGTTCATGGGTCACGCTTGTAATCCTAAAGGGTAAACAACCCGTTAAGACATATTCCGGGTGCCCGGTAAGAGTTGTGGAAGAAACATACATACCTCCCTTCATTTTCAATGAAAACTACGAGGATATAACGTTGGAAGCTGCTTGGGAGGAGACAGGGAGGTAGTTTATGGTGCAGTTGATGAGGTAATGCGCAAGCTTAATATAAAAGTGGATGATAAAGGAATTAGTGTGACTGTGTGTAGCGTTTTTAACCCCATTCCATCTCTGGATTCTCACATAATGAATCGTTACAAGATGAAGGAGGACACAAAATGCTTACATCTGGCAGGAATGGGATGCAGCTCCGGAGTCATAGGAATCAATCTAGCAAGCACTCTACTCAAAAATTCTCGCACAAACACAAATGCCCTTGTGGTAATCACAGAAAACATTTCTCTCAACTGGTATTTTGGAAACAACAAATCAATGCTGGTTACCAATTGTCTATTTCGTATGGGATGCACTGCTCTGATCCTCTCCAATAATCCCAGGGATAGAAGCAGGGCAAAGCTAGATCTTATTCATTCTCTAAGAACTCATACAGGTGCAGATGAAAAGGCATATCATGCAGCGTTTCAGGAGGAAGACGAAGAAGGCAATCTGGGGATCGATCTCAGGAAGGAGTTGGTATCGGTGGCCAGTGAAGGCTTGCAGGCTCATATAACAGTACTTGCTCCATTGGTGATGTCTTATTCACAGAAATTGCACTACTTGTTGTCTCTTGTGAAACGGAATTTTTTCAAAATGGATGTTAAGCCTCTTATCCCCAACCTGAGTCTAGCTTTTGAGCATTTCTGCATTCATACTGGAGGCAAGGCTGTCATTAACTCCGTGGGAAAGCACCTTCGATTGAATGACTATCTGCTTGAGCCGGTGCGAATGGTTCTGCAAAGATTTGGTAACGCTTCCTACAGTTTGGTGCTCTACGAGTTGGCTTACATGGAGTCCAAGAATAGGATCAAGAAAGGCGACAAGATATGGATGGTCTCCTTTGGAATTAGATTCAAGTGCAACACTATTGTTTGGAAGGTTGTTCTTGATGTTGGAGACCCCACTTACAACCCTTGGAATGACTGCATCCACAGATATCCAGTCAAATTACCATGACTGGATTACATATGATGGTTTTTTTTTATCTCTCTTGGGCTTTCGGATTTTCTGAGTGTTTTTTTTTTTTTTGGGATGAATCTTATACAACATTATTTCTCGTTGTTTTAGGACTATCTAATCACGTTTTGGAATGGATTTTATGACTGTAAATTTATTTTCTTCTGGGTTCAATAGTTACTTTTATATCTCGATTTTGTTCACAGGGTAAGCTTCCAAAGTATATTTTCTTCTGGGTTCATTAGTTACTTGTATATCTCGATTCTAAGTTGTTTTCTGTAACATGATTTTTCTTGCTGCAGTCCAGTTTCATAGATGTAGAATTAATTTTATTTGGCCAAATTGCACAATGTATTTTCATTAACAACATGGACATAGCTCTTCGGCTATAGTAAAATTGTGAATGTCTAATAGGCATGGAGTTACAATTCAACCCTAGATTTGAAAGATCAAAATCAAAATCCATTGGTTATTAGAATCATCTTTCTCTAGAGAAATTTTATGTCCTTTGGGCCCTGCAAGTTCTGATCAACATGATCAGATAGTTTCTTGTCCTTTGCTCTTCTTGGTTTCAGGTGAAGTATGGGGGTATGCAAAGGCGTTTCAATATATTCATCACGGATGATGGTGATCCAGTTTTCTCTTTGGATACATTGAGATACAAAATTTGCAATCTTTTCAAGTTCAATCGTGTTTCAGATATCATCATAACTTATATAGATCGAGACAATGATGTTATTACTATGGTAGATGACTATGATTTTCTCGATGCCATTAGACAGGGACTAAATCCTCTTCGTTTGGAAGTATTTTTAACTGGCCAGAAAGATGTGGGATCTTCCACTCTCAAAACATTTGCAATTCCTAAGGGAAATGATGGAACTCTCGATCCAGGTAGCATTTGTTTGGATGAAACATTAAAAGACTTACCAAATATTTTACGAATGACACTTACTAAAGATTCAAAACTCTTTGACAATTTTATTATGCATGCGACTACTAATGGCTCCGTCACAGAAGGGTTGCAACGTTTGGAGCCATGTGGTGATACCCAGGTTAATAATGGCACAACTCATAATGAACAAGAAAATGAAAATGATTACGAATTTCAGGCTAGTCCTTCAGGCCTTTCCCATTCCATAGAGACTCACTGTAATGATAATTTTCATCATGGTCCTAAGAATCTTTTAGGTCCTTTAGCATCCCCTGTAATAGATTGAAGGATGTCTATCGTTGTTGTAATAGATTGAAGGATGGCTATAATTTTTTTTTTCTATAATTGGTTCTCTAAATTGGGCAATGAGGATGGATATAGAAGATTTGGCTATGCAAGAGTTGCAGATTACTTAAAAATGGACAATGTCGGTGATTCAAACAGGCTTTGGAGAAATTTATCCAAGGCATCGATAATGGTAATGTTTCTATCAGAAGCATTTATATTCTGCTTTTTAATACAATTTCAATGTACAATGAAGTTTTGATGATGCAACATAACCGTTGTAACAACCCAAATTGGATTGTTGATGAAGAGGTTGCAGACCTTGCAGACCATGTTGGCAAAAGACAAAATCTCAGTGTTGTGGGTGGTGAAGCCGAGGTTTCAGTTTTGAAACCGGGCTCTGATACCATATGTAACACCCATCCATGATGTTAAACAATTAACCTTTCATTAAATACATACACAATAACAACTTTGTTTTAGCATAATTTCATTGATTTCCATTTACACAATTCTTCTACATTTACTCAATGATAAATCTAAATAACATGATGAAATAAGTAATAGGTTAACTCTAAGATTTAGAACTTAAAACAAAAGTATATAAAAATATCAATAACAAAATACCATAGAAAATACCTCCTCCTTAGTTTGTCGAAGCTCCTCATTGTAATGTAGTCTTGGGCGCTTCCAAGCATTCTTTTCCCGCTTTCCCAGAGTGAAACAACGGAATCCTCCCTGCCAACTAGGAGCCTAGTCAGCTTCCTAGCTCCAAGAAACCTTTCGGTTTCTTGGCCCTCCGTGCCCATGACTCCAAGAACAGCAAAGCACAAATGCTCAAAGAAAACTAGCATAAGAATTATATCTTCCACGAATTTCACAACCTCTCATCATGCTCAAATCTCTCCTCCTCCTCTCTACTTCTTCTCCCTATTATCAAGTTTCCATACACACTTCCCCAAGTCTCCTCAACCACCCTCATTATTATCCATCAACCTCCCTTATCTATATATTTTGGGAAAATATTAAAATAAAACTAAATATAAATGACTTGCATTAAACAACAATAAATAAAATGAAAAGTCTTTCTTCTCATGCTAGTTAGTAAATGTTATTTGATAATTTTCCCCAAAATGTACATAACACCCCACCATGCTCATTTAATTCATCATACCCTCCATCTATAAAAGTCAAGAAGGTATTTAATGCTTCTAGATATTTTGTATGCAATATAATTTACATATTCAATAAACATTCAATTAAATAGTTAATAATTTACTTTAATAATTAATACGTTAATTACTTATACTAGTGTACATGGGTAGGGTATGTGTGTGTAGCTAGCAGACACATATCTCATGTATGTACTAACGATATATCTCATGTATGTACTAATGATAAACAATCATTGCCTCTAGTGCATAGTTCCTATATGATCACCAAGACATGTAGGACAATAGATCAAGTAATGCATCATTTAATAATTTTAACGAACTAAATTACACCAATTCATCAATAACTCATTGTCACGCTTAAAATATCAATAGGAAATTAAAGAGGGTTTTAAACATGGTAGGAACCAAGTGAGTAAACAATAGTGGCATCTCTAATCCCCAATCAGTATTCTCAACTAACATCGAAGCATCCTTCCTTCCTAACCTACTTCCATCTTATCCTTTCCTCTGTTGGACTAAGATGGAGTGTCAACTATATTGACCTAACTCCAGATAGAACCCGTAAGCGAAAGTGTCATACATCTCGACCAAGCTTCCCCAACAGGCAACTAGCAGTCGTCATCACACGTCTAGGGGAGCGTGACTTCACACATCCCTCCCACGACTCTAGGTTTCGAAGGATAAATGGTGGGAAATACCTCCACCCCTCCTCATAGAACTAGGGTCAACACCCTACATCAAGCCCTATTGTGAAACTACTATTCTTAGAGTCACGTCATCAAACAACCACTCTGGAAAAGTTGTTTGTCCTGTCAAAACCACACTTACCACAGATCATAGCAATATTTGAAACCATAAATTAAATCACAAGTACAACTTATAACATACACTATATTTTGGATGTCTATGACATCCAAATTATGTCAACACTACAGTCATTTGGTCATTACATAACTTGTCAATCTACAGCTTAGTTCACCAATACTCATATCCATGTATATACGTCATAATTTCATATAAGAATCCATATTTGTATTGACGTTGAATTAATAAATGTATGTTTATTTTTATCATGCCTTTCATATCTTACGCATTCACAACATAACTTAAACTGGTATCCATGTACCAAAATTCCACATTTAAATTTACATGTTTAACCAAATCACATAATCATCATTATCACAAACATATAACAACAAAATATAATATTGTGCAACTCACAAATAAGTCTAGACATACACCTTTCACATGTCTATATCAGTTTCACAGAGTCCAAATAGTTACTAAGCAATGAATTACTATAATGAGAAAAATCGAAGTTATAATTGCCTAAGGCCAAAATATGGGGCATTACAGAACAGTCTATTCAGGATCGCTTGCAAGACGAAAGACAGAGTATGCAAGGTGATAATTGACAGTGGGATCACTGATAACTTAGTATTCACAAAGATGGTGGAGAAATTGGAGTTTGAGACAACTACACATCCGAAGCCATATAAAGTATCATGGTTGTAGAAAGGACACCAGGTAATGGTCACTAAACAATTTCTCGTTGAGTTTAAGATAGAAGGATATAGAGATGAAATTATGTGTGATGTTATTCCCATGGATGTATGTCATGTTTTGTCTGGAAGACCATGGAAATTTGACAGAAATGTCATTCATGATGGGAGGAAAAATACATACACCTTGGAGAAGAATGGTAGGACACACATGTTGTTGCCAATAGAGGAGAAGAAGGTAAAAGAAGAATCCATCACAAGCATACTTCTCATGAGTGGGAAGGAACTCCTAAGAGAAATCAAGAAGGAACAAGAGATGCAGTTTGCTATGGTGAGGAACCCAGAGTTGTCCTTACAAGTACTTTGATGGATGATTTGCCTGAAGAAGTTCAGGAACTATTTGAGAATTTTGTTGACATGGTAGTGGATGAGTTTCCTAACTCATTTCCACCCATCAGAAGTATCAGCCATCATATTGATTTGATACCAGGAGCAAGCCTGCCAAAAAAAGCAGCATACAGGTTGACACCTCAAGAGAATGAGGAGGTAAAGAACCAACTCCAGGAATTGTTAGACAAGGGTTTGGTCATAGAAATCTTGAGTCCATGCGCAGTACCAACTGTGTTGAGTCCAGAAAAAGATGGAGGATGGAGAATGTGTATAGACTCGAGAGTCATTAACAAGATCACCATCAGGTATAGATTTCCTTTGCCAAGAATGGATGAATTAATGGATTCTTTCAGTGGAGCAGATTTTTTTTCTAAGATAGATTTGAAAAGTGGATATCACCAAATAAGGATGAGAGAAGGTGATGAGTGGAAAACATCCTTTAATCCAAATGAAGGGTTGTATGAGTGGCTTGTTATGCCATTCGGATTAACAAATTCCCCAAGTACTTTTATGAGATTGATGAATAAAATACTGAAAGATTTCATTGGGAAGTTTGTGGTTGTATATCTGGATGATATACTGGTCTTTAGCAAGACTAAAGAGGAGCATTTGAGACATCTGACATTAGTGATGAGGAGACTACGGCAGGAGAAGTTGTTGATAAACCTGAAGAAGTCCTCTTTTATGAAGACAGAACTCATTTACTTGTGTTTTGTGATCTCTTCAAATGAATTGAAGATAAATCCAGAGAAGGTGAAAGCAATCAAAGAATAGTCATCACCAAGGAGTATGTTTGAAGTGAAAATCTTCCATGGATTAGCAAGTTTCTATAGGAAGTTCATCAGAAATTTCAGTGGAATTTGTGCACCAATGATGGATACAGTGGAGAAGAGGCACAAGTGGAGAAGAGGAGCTTCAATATATTGAAGGAGAAGATAACATAATGACCAATTCTGGTCTTGCCAAATTTCGGAAAGACATTTCAAGTGAGATGTGATGCAAGTGGAGTTGCAATTGGAGCAGTCTTGAACCAGGATAATAAACCAGTTGCATATTTCAGTGAGAAGTTGAATGAGACTAAGAGAAAGTACTCCACATATGATAAAGAATCTTATGCTATAATTCAAGCCTTGAAGAAATGGAGGCACTACCTTGTTCCAAAGGAATTTGTCTTGTATAGCAATAACCATGCCTTACAATTCATAACCAGACAGAAAAAATTGAATCAGAGGCATGCAAAGTGGATTGAGTTTATGCAGAATTTTACTTTTGTCATAAAACATATTTATGATAATGCTAACAAAGTTGTTCATGCATTGAGCAGGAGATATTTGATTTTGCAGTAGTTTTAGGTGAAGACCTTAGGGTTTGAACACCTTAAGGAAATGTACAGTGATGATCTAGACTTCAAGGAAGCATACGAAGCATGTGAAAATCATGTGATGAGAGACAGGAGCCAATGGACATAGTATATGATTCAAGAGGGATTGTTGTTCAAGGGAAATCAGTTGTGCATACCAAAATCCTCAATGCGGGATAACCTTTTGAAGGAAAAACATAGTGGAGGATTGGCTGGACATTTCGGTCATGATAAAACATTTGCACAATTGAGAAGTGCATATTACTAGCCAGGTATGAGAACAGAAGAGATAAAATTTGTAAACAGATGTAGAATCTGCCAACATGCAAAAGGTAAGAAACAGAACACTGGATTGTATCAACCATTGACAATACCAAAGAGGCCTTAAGATGCAATAAGCATGGATTTTGTGTTAGGATTGCCAAGAAAACAAAGAGGATGTGATTCCATATTTGTGGTGGTGGATAGATTTTCAAAGATGGCACACTTTATCCCATGCCAGAAGACTAGTGATGCAACACATGTTGCAAATTTATTTTTCAAGGAAGTTGTTCGACTTCATGGATTACCCAAAAGTATTGTCTCAAACAAAGATACCAAAGTCGTTGGTCATTTTTGGAGAACACTGTGGAAGAAGTTGAGGATAGATTTTTCCTTCAGCTCATCTTATCACCCTCAGACAGATGGATAGACTGAGGTGGTGAACAGAAGTTTGGGAAACTTATTAAGGAGTCTAGTCACCGACCATCATAATTAGTGGAATCAGATTCTACCACAAGCAGAATTTGCATACAATGACTCACCAAACAGGAGCACTAGAAAGAGCCCATTCCAAATATTGTATGGAATGCAACCAAGAGGAGTAGCTGAGTTGAGAGACTTGGGACAGAGTGAGATCAGAAGCACTGGAGCAGAAGATTTCACTGCAGAAATGCAGAAGCTCCATAGCCAGATCAGAGAGCAGTTGCAGAACTCTATTCAAGAGTACAAGCGCAAAGTTGATCAACATCGGAAAGAGCTTCAATTTGAAGTAGGAGATCAGGTTCTGACACATCTCAAGAAAGAAAGGTTTCCAAGAGGAACATATAACAAGTTGAAGATGAAGAAGATAGGCCATGTAAGATCTTAAGGAAGTTTGATGCAAATGCCTATGAGATTGAGCTGCCAGATGATGTGGGTGTATCACCCATATTCAACATATCAGACCTGTATCCTTACAGGGAAGATGACACAAAGAGATCAGAATATCAAGAGAAGGTTCAATGGGAAAAGCAAATTCCTGTAGCAGAAAAGCCACAGATCGAGAAGATCGTTGATCGGAGGATTGGCGAGAAGACCAGGAGGAAGACCTATTTTGAATATTTGGTCAAGTGAAAGGGACACCCGATAGAATATGTCAGTTGGGTAAATGAAGTTGATATCTTGAAGCATGGACAGCCAGTGCAGAAGCTCATGGATAGGAGACCATGAATTTTCATTCAGGGGAGTATGATGCAGGAGCATCGTCAACAAGCACACGTGGAGAAATAAGTCAACGCCTTAGTGCACCTTTGAATCATTCGGAATCTTAAACATTGGCGTTTCCCTGCAAATCTTTTTTTTT
>ML780555.1:376403-405479 GCA_009831015.1 Picea engelmannii | reverse complement strand
GGGGGGGGACCCTAAGAGCCCTCTGAGATAAATAGAGGTTTTGTATGCCCGAATGTGGTTGTTGCAAGTTAGTAGGAGATTGTTGCGATTTAGTTGTTGTCGAGTTTTTAGTTGTTGTTATCATAGCTGTATCCATTTACATTTGAATGAATATAACAGAGGAAAATTGATCCAATGCATGGTGTTGCTACTGTTTACAATTCCCTGTTATTTTATTTTCATGAATGAATGAGTTATGTTGTTGAGTATATGAAACTGTGAAGTGTTTGGATAAGTTTCAATTGTTTCTCTTCGTTGAGTTCATGCAAGGTGTGCATACACTCCGCAAGAAGTGCGTTGACAGAGTCTGTGTCGACTTAGAAGCTCAGAAGAGATAGCGTGAAACTTCATGTTTGCAAGGAGTGCAAAGAGACTATTGCAAGGTGTGCACAGTCGCCCGCAAGAAACTAAGTATTACGTAAGAATCCATTGCAAGGAGTGCACAGATTCGAAGAATTGATTAAGTGTCAAGAACGGGACTGTGAAGCACAAGGAGTGTGTAAAGAGATTTATTTTGAAGAAATCACTATGTCCGGAATTTGTCAGAGATTCTAAGTTTGAAAGGAGTGTGTCGGAATCAAGCTCAGGTGAGATAGCGACCAAGAACCAAAAAGAAGGGAGAAGTATGTTGAAAGTTGTAAAGTGACGGTTGAGATCCCTTCGAAAAGAATCGGGACCACGAGCAGTCGCTAGATCTCAAAAAGGCGCAGGGAGGTTACACCTCGAAATCCTTCGAACTTCGCATGTTTGGAAGTTTTCGTTTGCGAGGGAAGCAATCTTCTGAAGTTATGGAACCCAAAGTTCATCTGGACCGTAAATTCGTTCAGAGGAAGTGAGATCGTCCTATGCCATCGGATCTTGGAAATTTACACGATTGTTAGTCATGGGTTCTTTAAGGAATTTGTGGATCGAAGGATTCAGAGTATCAAGGAGTCAAAAATACTGAAACCCGAAGTCGCAAAGAGATCTCCATCGTTGGTTGTCGAAGGGCCATGAACCATAGATCTGGTTATGAGTAACTTCGTCAGGTCGGAATTCACGTAGAAAGAAACTTGTTGCACGCTAGGTAGTTGAAACCCGAAGTTGCGAAGTGCGAAGAGATCACCATTGTTGGTTGTCGGAGGGGGCGTGAACTGTAGATCTAGTTCCGAGTAGCTACACTAGTTCGGAGTTCGCGTAGAAAGAAACCAGTTGCTTGCTAGGCAATTGAAACCCGAAGTCGTGAAGCGCTAGGAGGATTAGCCCCGGACCATAGTTCGAGGTCACGTGAAGGAGGGGTATGAGTGGAAAGGAGATAGCGCCCAGAAACTCAGAGTTTGTAAAAGCGCTAAGGAAGGGACCCGCGGGTTCCATAGGACCTACGGATAAAGAGAAAAAGGGACCTGTGTAAAGCATTCCAGGACCATTGAAGGTCTGAAAGAGATAATCCATCTCAGGAGATTAATATTTTTGATCAGGAGGTCACAGACTCTTTAGGAGAGAAGTGGGGTCTGCATCAATCAGTCTCAACCTGAAAATTCTTATCAAAACTTGGCAAAGCTAACACAGTCTTTTCAATAATCTTTTTCTTCAACGGTTTAAATTTATATTTTTTGTCTCTGTCCATATAAAGGGATGCTTGCTTTTTTTAATAGTCTCTATAATAGGTGCACATATCTGACTGAAACTTCTAATGAACTTTCTATAAAAACATGCAAGTCCATGAAAACTCCTTACCTCAAATGCATTCATTAGACTTGGCTAATTTACAATTGCTTGAACTTTTCTCAGATCCATTTTCAATCTTTCTTCAGAGACTACAAATCCCAAATATATCAACTGCCTCTTCATGAAGTTTCACTTCTTCAGATTTATCAACAACTTTTCCTTCTACATGGTGCTCAAAACCATCTTGAGATGCTTCAAGTGTTCTTCTTTGGTCTGATTATAAATCAGAATATCATCCAGGTAGATTATCGCAAATTTTCCAATATATTCCTTGAAGACCCCATTCATTAACCTCATAAATGTGTATGGTGCATTTGTGAACCCAAAGGGAATCACCAGCCATTCATACAATCCATTGTTTATCTTAAATGCGGTTTTCCATTCATCTCCCTCTCTAATTCTTATTTGATGATAACCAGTATTTAAATCATTTTTCGAAAAATATTTTGAACCACTGAAATAGTCCATTAAATCATCTATGTGGGGTAATGGAAATATGTACCTGATAGTTATCTTGTTGATGGCCCTGGAATCAGTGCACATACGCCATCCACCTTCTTTCTTTGGGTTGGGAATTGTTGGCACTCCACATGGACTCAAGCTTTCCTTCACCAATCCTTTATCTAACAATTCCTACACCTGCCTTCTTACCTCTTCATTCTCTTGAGGAGTTAGCCTATAAGATGCTTTGTTAGGCAAACTTGCCCCAGGTATCAGATCAACATGATGATTGGTACTTCTCATGGGAGGTAAAGCATTGGGTAACTCATCTTCTATGATATCAACAAATTCATCGGGCATATTTTTAATTCAATAGGCATATCATCAAGGTTTGTAGAGGTGAATATTACCTTTGGTTTTCTAATTAGAGCAAAATGTAGTTCTTCCTTCTTCTTGACCTCTTGTATCAATTCCTTCCCACTCATCAGGAACATACTAGGTCCAGGTTCTTTTTTTGCTGCCTCATCTTTCAAAGGTAACAACACATGCTTATTTCCATCCTTCTCTAAGGAATAAGTATGCCTTCTTCCATCATGGATAGCCTTCCTATCATACTACCACGACCTTCCTGACATAATATGGCAGACATCCATAGGCATTATGTCACATAGTATCACATCACTGTAAGTACCAATATAAATCTCCACCATACACTTCTCATTTACTAAGAGTTGATGTCCCTTTTGTAGCCAAGACACTCTCTAGGGAGTGGGATGTGCCATCTTCTTCAATCCCAACTTCTCTACCATCTTTGTGGAGACCAAATTATCTGTAATTTCATTGTCAATTACCACTTTGCAGCACTTTCCTTTGGACTTGCACACAGTCCTAAACAGACTCTTCCTTTTTGTTGGTTCACTTATCCCTTTCTCGGCTTTAACCAAGACCCTTTTCAACATCAAAGACTCCCCTACCTCATGAGGTTCTTCTTTTCCCACTGTATTATTTGGTTCTTCTTTAGGCTCTACAATATTCACATTCCTCTTATTTGTTGATTTATTTTTATCCCAAGACATGTGTCCTAGCTCTCCACATGTGTAACATCTGATTTTGATTCCTCTGCCCCTTCCTATGGAGTCAAATATCCTTCCTCTAGAGTCCCCTCTCTATGGTGATTGGCTACTAGAACTCTCTGCTTCACTCTTAGAAGTCTGGAATCTTCCTCTATTAGAATATCCTCTTCCTCTTGTTGGAATTTTCCCTCTACCTCTTTGATTATGCTTCCTTACCAACTTCTCTTCTGCTCTTAAAGATGCCTGGTAAGCATCTTCAACAGTCTTGAGACTCAACAGAGTTATCTCATCTTGAATATCATAGCTTAAATCATTTATGTACCTGGCCACTTTTTCCACATCTTCCTCTATATGTCCAACTCTAATGCTTAGTTTGTAAAACTCCTTTGTGTACTCTTTGACTGTCATACCCTTTTGTCTCAAATTCTACAGTTGCCTAAAGAGGTTTATCTGGTAGCCATTTGGCATAAACTTGGTCTTAATTTTCCTCACCATTTTGTCCCAATTCTTAATCTTAGACTTACCTTTATTTCCATGTATATCTGCACTTCATCCCACCATATGGTTGCATGTCCCTCCATCATGGTCGTTGCATACTTCACTTTCTTCTTGTCTTCAATCTCTTCAAAATCAAAAAAATTGTCCATGGTGTTAATCCAATCCATCAGCTCCTCCACATTCGAATTCCCTTCATACATGGGAACTTCTACCTTTGGTCTACCATCGACCTTCACAAGCATCCTCAAAACTTTGGTTTCTTCAGTTACTTCCTTTGTTTCCTCATCAGAGGATTCTTCTTCCTCACTGATACCTCCAGCATCAGGTTCTCTTCTTTGGGTTGTCTCCATAGCCTCCATCCTTGTTCTAAGTTGTCTTATTTCTTGCAGCAGAGCTGCATTTGTTGCAGGTATTCCTCCAACATTAGCTCCTTGTCCTCTTCATGGTGGCATGTTTTCTTGAACTCAATGCAGAACCTCAATCCACTTTGATACCAAAATGATGGCCCTGTTGGACCAATTTTTCTCCCTTTGTCTTAGGATCGCTAAGTATCCTTTCTTTGCACTTTGACTATACATAATTACCAATTCTGCAATTGAGGGTCTTTCATATTAGTCCTCTTTTTCCAATAGTTTTAGTGTTAAAACCCAAAAATATGCCAAATAATTGCACACAAAATTGTAGTGTTAATCCCCTTGGGCTTAGTTCCTTTTCAAATGACCAAAGCTTATGATCAAGGGCTTAGCCAAAAAAAGGTATTTTGCATTTCGCAAAAGTGGGTTTTTAATACCACACTTCAAACACGATGAAACCCCAAGCCGACAAGTGGATATTTAAAACCAAGGGCTTTTTCAGATTCGCATAGGTCAGATTCGATTAATCTCCTCGCATGTTGAGATGAGATGTAATATCTCCATCGTTCATTTCTACACCATATAAATCTGGCAATAGTCACTCAATCTGCTCGATCCAACTATCAGAATCGTTGATCGTTTCACTTGATCAATGATTCACTATTTTCGTTGATGCAATTACACATAGACTCTATAAACCTTGCCAGAATTCGTCCTAAGGTTCAACCTGCAATAATTCTAGGGTTTTTTGTGATCTTAGATTTAATTACATAGAAATTTGCAGAGTATTCTACAGAGGAGAATCAACACATAATTATAGTGAAATTATATTCAATCCACACACATAAATCTTTTCTTCATTAACCAGATAGAATCATACAAACTCAATATTGTCTCAAAGTTCTCTTCCACACAAATTCACTCCTCTACTCAACACACTCGCCTTCACAGTCACATTGTCACTCACCCTATCATACAATACAATCAAGCCATCTAACCCTGATTCAGAACAATTCCACAATAAAATAGTTTAACAAGCCCTCGAATGGATCTAACAACTAGATCCTAATCAAATCTCAACAAATCCTCAATTTCCTAAATTAATGAAACAAACTGACACCTAGTCTAACTGACCAAATCTCCTCGATGCCTTCTAGAGGCATTCTTAACAAATTATTACAATTGAAGTAAAATTAAGAGGACCAACCCGCTTTAGTAATTGAAATCGACCCCTAGGGTCAATTGGATGAATTTTGCTCAGATTCTCTTGCATCAGCTACCACTCGAAGGGGTACCAATAGGGGTTACAAGGGTGTCCAACAATGTGATCTTAAAAAACTCTTGTATTCCTTGTGTGTATGCTTCCCCGGCCGTGGATTTATGCACTGAACGACATATCATTGTAGCTTAAAGATGTCGAAATACGTCTCTACCCTGAAAAAATTTAACCCAAAATTTGTGGCCATGAAAGAGCTTTGATACTACTTGTAAGGTACCAGATGTAATATATTATGCAGAAACAATAATATTTAGCAATTATCAAGGGAACATCAAAATATTGAGAGAGCAATACCAGAAATAATACCTTTATTTCAATAAATCAAAGTTCGCTTGCCTCTTCGAGGGGGGCAACCTCCAGCAAAGCAGAGCTCTATTACTATACTTTCTCGAGACAAGCTTTGTCATACCTCCTACTCTTATTTATACTAATTCTATCTTCTAAAGAACATTCTAGAGGAAACTTCTATTAGGATTCTTACATTTACTTGTTCACATTTATTTAATGAGCCTTGTTAACTAATGTCAGCCTTTATTACATGGACAATATATCATTCTAACTAATGACCAACAAAAAGGGTTTAGGGTCGGATCCTAACAAACTCTCTGTGTGTGGTGATTTAGAGTTGGTAATTATTCATAATAATAATCTAGGATCATTAAAAGATTAATTTAATAAATTGTAATCAATATTCATTTTACAGTAAATACTTTTAAATTTTTGTAATTTATTTAACAATTTTTTTGTTTTAAATAATTAAATTATTTATTTTAAAAAAAATATTAGATTTTTATATTAAATTTATTAAAATAAAGTTATACGATTTTGGTTAATAACATTTTTAAAATTTTGTCAATTAGATGTAATTGAAATGATTAGGAAATTTTTTTTTATGATCCTTCCTACTAAAATTTAAATCTCATATGTTTGTTTTTAATAAATTTTGATAATAATATTTTTTTAATTTCATCAATTAGATATAATTCAAATTATTACTAATATTTTTTTTTTATGACCTTTCCTACTTAAGTTTAAATCTCATTTTATAACATGTTTGTTTTTAATAAATGGATTGTTAATAAATTATATATGATTTATTTATTTTCTAAGTTGTTTACCAAACTGTATCATGTTTAAATTTAAAATTTATTTTAAATATTACTTTTCAAATAAATAAATAAAAGTGTTTAAACAATTTCAGCAATTTATATTATTTATAAAAATAAAAAAAATAAAAAAAAATAAAAAAAATAAAAAAAAAAATTCAAAATTTTACATTTTGAATAAATTTAAAACTTTCAAAATTATTTTAACCATTAAAAAGGTTATGTTATCACAAAATCTAATTTGATTCATTCTAATTCTAATTTGATTCAAAATAGGATTTTATGAAAATGCTTAAACGAATTGATTTGTTTGAATTTTTAAATAATTGATTATTATTCTAAAACATAATCAATATTCATTTTTTTCCTTTATAAATAAAAAAGAAAAAAATACTAAATTCCAATTCTGTTTTATTTTAAATATTTAAAATGTATTTAAAATTAAATAACATTTTAAAGATATTATTTCATTATCTATTAAAATATACTACAACATAAAATTTTCTACTTAAAACACTTTTAATGTGATAGTTATATATAATCCAAAGTAAAAAATTAAAATAATTATAAAACATTTAAAACTTGTAACAATAATATATTAGTGTGTATTTTTAATCCCAACAATTTGTAACCACTAACATAAACCATTAGGAATGACTTTGTCATAAGATTTCTTAATGAGTTTCACGACAACAATCTAAAATAAAATAGTTCTTTGAAACTTAATCATATTTGGATTCCCTAAACTTTGTATAATATTTCTAGAAAGTAATTCCTAATCGAACTCCTCCAAATTTATAAAAAAAATATTTTCCTAAATTAATTCAAGTGTTGTGAATGAAGATGCTTATCATTCATTGAGACCATCATCGGTATATTGAATCTTAAGAAACAAATAATTGATTTGTCTTAACATATTGTTTTTATGATCGTATATGGATGGCTCCTGAGCGAACTTCTATAGAAATTTGTTGCAACCACAACACATTGAAAGGGGAATTGTGTGCGCTTGCAATCTGCAACCCCTCTCGCTGAAATCTCCATGGATCTGAGCGTAGGTGGGGCTGGAATTCCCCCATCCTCTCCGGGCATTGCAAATTTTGCCTCTCTGATCATGAATCTATCGAAAGCCCCGAGACACCCCCCCCCCCCNNNTTGTTCAAGCGGATGCTAGAAATTTGGCACTACGCCTAGTGGAGCAAGGTCTAGTTGGCCAATTTACAGGCATGTGGCCCTCCCCCCGTAGCATGGCACTATGGATGGAAAAAAAACTAGAAGTTTTTGGTTAAAGGCAAGCTATCCCATTTTTTCTATGGCAGGGGGTTTTTCGTTTTCATGTTCGAAAACAAGGAAGATCGAGATCTGATCTTCAGAAGCGACCCATATGTCATGGGTTGCAAATGGATTTACGTAAATAAATGGACCCCAAAATTCAACCCAGAGAATGGTATTCCCTCTGTTGTCCCAATATGGGTCTAATTGTCTTTCCTCCCCATGCATTGTTGGAATGACGAAACAATCAAAAGCATCGGGAAAGCCTTGGTAAAGTACATTGACATATCTAAACCCGGAGAGGGCCTAATGTCATGCGTCGAGATCTTCGTTGAAGTGGACCTTGAAAAGGGACTCCTTGAGGCTATCAACCTCACTCTAGACAATTGGTCATACTTTCAACAAATCGACTACAAACAGCTCTCATTTAAGTGCAAAGCATGCCACAAATACGGGCACTTTGCAAAAAAAATCCCCAAGATTATTGCAAAGCATCCCTCGCAAGAACATGAGACACAGTGGAAAAACCCCAAAAAAGAAAAAAATTGAATCCTAAGTAGGGAGGAAACTCAAGCCAGCCACTGGGAGATCCATCCAGTCCAAACCCAAATACTCACTCCAACAAAGGGAAAGACATCATGAACAAACCTTATGAAAACCTTGGAAATCCTGAAGATGAAGTTCAAAGCAACAATGCAGAGGGCGACCACACCTAGGTACCAGAAGATCCGGATAAGAGTAATGATTTGTCTGCTAAAAGCCCCCCAAATCCAAACCCGCCTCAATCTAGTGAGACTCGGGTCAATGCTAAAAATGAAATCCCCTCAGACAATTTAGTTCAGACGGGGAATCACTGCAGGCTGCTCCCATCAGAAGAGTGGGAATAAGGTCTGACAAACAAAGAAGAGAGGATATTGCAAACAAGGAGCAGGATTTAGGTCGTCAATGCACCTTAGATCCACACATCTCAAGGGAACCTAAAATCCTCATAAATCAAGGAGGCCCTAACCCCCATAAAGGGGGAATTCCTAAACTCAAATCACGAAAGCGGTATCTTAGAACTACAGAGGTTTAGGGAGAAGATCCAGGCTCTCCATGATTAAAGACTTAATAAATATGGAAAATCCCTACCTTATAATGCTTCAGGAAACTAAAATGAAGGATATTGTGATCCTTCAAGAATCAGAAAAGTTTTGGCGCTCCTCTAAAGGATTAGTAGTAAGCTCCAGAGGAGCCTCAGTTAGATTATGCACCTTATGGAATCCTTTGGTTCTCAATTTAGAGAACTGACATTCTACTCAGCACTGGCTTCTGTCCTCCTTCACCTACATCCACTCAGGTATGTCTCTCCATTTTGTTAATGTCTATATGCATGTTCAGTATCGAGAGAAATTGGGTTGTTGGAAAAATGTCCTCACTCTTCACCAGTCCTTCAAAAATAACTCTCTCAACATCGTTGGGGACTTTAACACCACCCTTACTATAGATGAAAAAAAGGGTGGGAATCTGATCTGGGACCCATGTCAAGAACACTTGGAAGATCTCATTTCCTCCTTTGACCTTTTAGACTTCAATCCCTCCAAAAGCAAGTTCACCTAGACAAATCGCAGAGTTGTTCCAAACCACATCGCCGCCGGACTCGATCCCTTCTTGAATAGTAGTTCCTTCCTCGACCTCCCCATCTCTCCCTCTTCCTCCATCCCCCCTTGGTCATGCTCTGACCATCATCCTATCTCCTTGCCTCTTTCAAAACATGAGGATTTAGTCCCTATTCCCTTTCGCTTCAAACCTACTTGGCTCCAAGATCCTGAGTGCAGCCCAATGATTGTTGAATCTTGGAACATTTGGATTCCAGGTAACCCCTTTTCGCATCTGGGAAAAAAAACTGAAAAGGACCAAAACCTCTCTCAAAGAATGGGTCAAGGGGAAGAAAGAAGGAACAGAAGGCCGGATTAAAGAAATATTTGAGAAAATGAAAACCCTCCAAGAAAGGATAGAGCAGGAACCTGTCACCAAAGACATACTAGTGGAAGAAAATCAAACCTTCCATGAATACCATAAAATCCAAAGGCTAGAGGAAGAAAACTGGAAGTTGAAGTCTAGAAGTGTATGGCTAAGAGTAGGAGACAAAAACACAAAGTTCTTCCACAACCAAGCTAAGGAAAGGACCTGGAGGAAAAAATAAGAGAAATCAAAGACGCTAATGGTCAGTAGGTGGAGGGAATATCCCAAATCAAGAATGTTGCTATTGAACATTTTGAAAATCTCTATCGAGAGGAAGGAACATAAAATTTGAATGTTATAGAAAAAATGCTAGCGGAAATCCTGAAGTTGGTAAGTGCAGAAGAAAACTCTCTTCTAAATAGGTACATATCAGAGGAGGAAATTTGGGGGGTCATCAAACAAATGAGCCCAGAGAAGGCTCTAGGGCCAAATGAATTTTTTGCCCACTTCTATAAAAAAAAACTGGAATATCATAAAGAAAGATATGATCAAGATGGTGCAATATGCTCATAAAGAGGCTAAGGTAAATGGTAGCATCAACTCCACCTTCCTGGCCCTGGTCCCCAAATATTCCAACCCAACCTCCTTCTCTCAGTTTTGTCCCATTTCCTTGTGCAATGTTTCCTACAAGATCATATCCAAGATTATTGCCAACCGTTTAAAACCCCTACTTCCCAAGCTTATCTCCCCTAACCAAGGAGGCTTTATGCAGAAAAGGAAAATGATGGACAATATCGTTCTTGTCCAAGAAGCCATCCATTCCAACAAATCTCGTAAGGAGAAGGGGAGGGTAATGAAACTGGATATGACAAACATTTTTGACCGAGTGAGACATCCCTACCTCTTGGCAGTCCTTATCATATTTGGATTTGACGAGAATGTACTAGCTCATATCTTAGCTTGTATCAAAATCCTGTGGGTGGCCCCCCTCGTTAATGGAAAACCCACCTCTTTTTTTCCCACCTCAGGGGGCCTAAGACAAGGTTGTCCCCTATCCCCCATCCTGTACATCTTGATGGCAGAAGTTTTAAGTCATAGACTAGATAGAGAAAGATTAGAGAAGATATTACAGGCATCAAAATAGTGCAAGGAACCAAAAGAATAAACAATGCACAATTTGCAGATGATACTCTCCTGATTGGGGAACCTCCATTACAATAGCTACAAGATTCAAATTGGTGATGGATGAGTACACGGAAGCCTTCGGTGGACAAATCAACACAGGTAAAAGTCAAATGTATACCTAGAATATTAAAGATAGATTTGCAACTACCATTGCTAGAACCTTTCAATTATCTTACATGGACAAATGGACCTTTTTCAAATACTTAGGCATCCCTATAAGCGTAGGAAATACACCCTTTGTTGCATGGCAACACATATTGGATAAAATCAAAGCTAAATTTAAGCATTGGGGATCCCAATGGCTAAACCCGTTGGGAAGAGTTATTCTCGTAAAATCAATTATGTTTGCACTCCCCATTTTCCAGTTTTCTAATCTTCTTGCTTCGGTGCATTTCAAGCTTGCTCTAGCCCAATCCTTGGGAAAATTCCTCTCGAGAGGAAAATCAAATGAAAAGAAATACCATCTTCTCAACTGGAATTTGGTTAGATCTCCCAAACCTCACAGTGGATTAGGGATCAGAGACCCCACAATTAACAACCTTGCTTTGGGAAGGAAGATTTTGTGGAGACTTATTACATACAACACTGAATGGTGTAAAAAAATCATCCTAAAGAAATACTTTGTAGGGAACATGTTAAGATGTCTAGACACCATCCCACCAAAGAAAAAATGCTCCCCTGTATGGAGGCTCCTTCAAACAACTCTTAATATTATTCATGATCACAATTTTTGGATTCTGGGGAATGGGAAGAGAATCCTTCTTTGGTCAAATAACATTTTGGGTGACCCTCCTCTCAGAATTGGTCCTTCTATCTCCCCTCTCCTCTTATGGCTTCATTCTCAAAAAATATATATATTTAGCTGACAGAGTGTTTCGGGTAACTGGAAACGTTGGTTGCTTGCCTCACCTCTGGGCCATCTCTCGGATTCGACATGATTGATTTCCTTCAAACTTCAAGGTTGTGCCCCCATCAATAAATTTGCTCAGGACACAAGAGGTTGGGGTTCGTAAGGATACTCAGTAAAGGAAGGTTATGAGGTTCTTCTCCAAAACCAAGCTTTTCCCCCAAGATCAAGGAACTCGAATATTATCTGGCATCCAGACAGTCTTCCTAAATTTAACATGCTCAATTGGATGCTCACCCATGGACGCATCCTCGCAGGGGGGAATCTAGAAAAAAGAGGACATTTGGGCCCACACATATGTCCCCTCTACAACAATGTTATTGAGACCTCTGACCACCTTCTGCTCTCATGCCCCTTCTCCACCTTTGATTGGCATGATACGCTTCAAAAGCTTATGCCAAGAGTCAGATGGCCCGACAAATCACAACAACTCATCCCTAAATGGCACTCCTCCTACTTGGGCAGCCTAAAAAATAAAAATATCTTCAAACGAATCTAGATCGCGCTCCCAGAGTTTATCAGCTAAAAACTATGCTTGGCTAGGAACAAAAGCATCTTCCAAAGGGAAAAATCTAACCTTGAGTCAGTAGTTGCCGGTGCTTTAGCTCTCCTTGTAGAACACTTAAACTATTGCATACCTTTAAGGAAGCATCATATGCCCTTAGATGCAACAGAAGAGGACCGGGTTAATCATTTAACATTGCAAATTAATTACTCGTCTCCTTCCCTACACAGATCATACTAGCAGCTTCAACTCCCAGCACAAGAATTCAAGCAATGGAGAGGTTCTATAATTGGTCATCTTCTACTCTTCGATGCGGAATCAAAAGGAAACCCTAGGGCTGTAGAAGCAGGAGGGGTAATATGTGAACCCCTAGGAAATTTTGTAGTGACCTATGCTTGGGGACTCGGAAATGCCTCAAATAACCAAGCAGAAGCCTATGCAATTTTGCAAGGCATTGAGGTCGCAACTCAATGGGGTTTCTAGTCCATCATTGTCCTGTGTGATTCCTTAAATAAAATCAAGCATGTCAGGCATAATACTTACCCCTAGGCACACCAGCTAAAAAATATATTCTAGAGAATACACTAGTCACTGCAAAATTTATAGATAATCGAAGCATTCCACAGCCTGAGAGAATTAAATTCTTTGGTCGATCTGCAAGAAAATATTGCCTCACACTTATAGTGGGGAGAACTGCAGCTCAATGGAGACACTATGTTTCACTCAATCCCATGATTCAACCAACATTCACTAACTTCTTGTCTCCATCAAGAACGACGAGTCGACATGGGGTCAATGGATCAACCAAACAAATGCACCCGTCAGGAGTCATGGATAAATCAAGGAAAGATCCCCAACAAAAACACGATGGAAGTGGTCTCAATCCTAAGCAATCAAAGCACATGTAAGGTAAGATTGAAACCATTATAAACTCCAATACCACCATCGATTCTACCTCTCTTCCAGAAAAGTCGCAGCTGACTCAACCAGTTCAACTTGACATAAAGGCACCAACCACTGAAGACAAAGATGACAGACCTGATTCACACGATCAACTACCCTAGTTTGATATTTTTTTCTGCATTTTGATTCAAGGTATATTCTATAGAGTCTATCCTATGAAACCCTATAAGATACTTGGCGGTCTCCCACTTGCCAGAAAGAACAAATCTGTTGCAATATGCAAGTTCTCCAAACATTTTTTTGAAGACCCTTCTCTGCACAACCATTGTAAACACTTTTTGCATTGTTAGGTGCAAACCTTTATAATCAATTTTTTCCCCTTTATGGTTAAAAAAATAACAATTCAAGTGTTGCATATCTCATCATCTAAATATTTAAATAAATTCAGTGATATATGATGTTTATTATCGTATATAGTTTCCTAATCTTAATTGAAGTTTTTCAACAATGTCCTTGGTTATATGGAACTTTAAATTTATCCAAAAATAATGGTAATTGGATCTAGAAAACTTAAATTAAAGCAATTAATCATCTAGATCAAAGTTTTAAATTAAAAAATTATTTATATTATTAAATGTTTTTTAAAAAATAACACTTTAATAAACTAAGAATATAATGGTACTAAATTAAAATGAAATATTTATTAAAATATGTGATATGCTATTATAAAAAATAAAAATAAAAAAATCATCTAGATTTTTTTTTAAAAGTCATCAATAATAATATTAATATAATTAATTTTTTTCTTATTCCTTTTCATTTTGAACTTTGTCGTGAATATTATCTCTGTGGTGAATACATACGGTGGTGAATATATATCTCTGGTGAATACTTATGACGATGTATATCTCTGTCGTGAATATATCTCGATAAATAATATGTCTACGGTGGTGAATATTATCTTTGTGGTGCTACTGCACGAATATTTATCGGGTCTACGGTGAATCTCATTTGCAGTAAATCTAATCTACGATAACTTTATTATTCAAACCCTTCCGTGAATCAAGTGCACAAGTGTCTTATTTATTTATTTTTCTTTTCAATATGAGTAATTCATTATTGATACATAAATCTAATAGAGGAAGGCCTAACATAGTAATCGTAGATACTTTGCATGAATCTATAGAATCAATAGAAAAACATAGAGAAGAGAGAGAAGTCAAACTTCAAAGTGAATTAGTAGCAATGCTTCGAAGTGAGTTACTAGCAATGCTTGATAATAAATGTATATCCTTCGAAGATAATATTCAGAGAGAGATGGACAATAAACTACTAGGGTTTTAGAATCAACTACACAATATGGAGGCTATATTACAAGAAATAGAAAAAAACAACCAAGAACAAAAACAATCAATTAAGGAAGAAGAAGTGGATGAAAACAACAATATTAGGGACAAAATTAAAGAGTTAGCAGACAAGCTAATTAACGATTTGGCCCTAAATAACGTGGAACACAAATTGGATATCAAACCTATCAAAGAGGAAATGAATAAGCTCATAGAGTTAGACCATGAGTGTAACAAAAGAGCCTTGAACCTCATAATTTTTGGTATAAAATAACAAAAAGATGAGGACACATTAGCAATAGTCAAGCAAGAATTAAAAAATAAATCACAAATTGAAACAATTGGCCTTATAGAAGCAAAAAGGTTGGGAAAAACAATTGAACATAAAGATAGGTTGATTCGGGTTTCGTAAGCTCTAATGCTCATAAATATGACATACTTAGTAAAACTCCAAGTTTAAAAGGGTCTAGAATATTTATAAATGAAGACCTCATTAGAGAAGATCAAGCTAAATTAAGGAAGGAGGTTCAAAAGGTAAAGGAAGCTAGAAATGAAGGAAAATGGGCAATAATTAGGAACCGAAAATCTATTATTAGGGATAGAGACCAAAAGGACAACAATAAATAACAATTTAGGACACTTTGGATCCTCTTTTGGAACTGTCGTGGTTTTCCATGTAGTAAAGGGCCTATACTAAGTTGGATCTTGAGTGACATTGACATTATTCTCTTGATTGAAACTTGGGAGCATGAAGAATGTAAGGTCCCTAATATCGAAGGATGTTTTGTGTGGTCCACGTGGAACAAGAATTCCTCCCATAGAGGGATGGGAGGCATAGCATGTTACATAAAAGCAAACATCTCTCCTCACATGCAACTTCATAAGAAAGATCCTCTCAATCAGTACATATGGATGGAGACATATGATATTAATGCTAAGAAGATTTATATAAAAATATGTTATTTCACACCTATTAACTCTACTTTTTATATAAAAACAATCTAGATAAGAATTCTCCCTACAAAAACTTAGAGCAAGATATCTACAATATGAAAAATGAAGGTAGTATCCTCATGTTAGGAGACTTTAATGATATAATTGCAACCAATCAAGCTATTATTTTAAGTAATGACTCCAACCCTAATCCTCTTTGGCTAGATGAGGATCTTCTCTTAGCTAGCAGTTACAAAAGAAACTTTGAAGATCTGATCGAGAATTTGTTTGGCACTGAGTTAATCAAGCTCTATAGTTCTCAATATTTAATAATTTGCAATGGTCTAAAGAAGTGGACAAATTCTAACAGGATGACATGTATCTGTGGGTTGGGTAGTAATGTTGTTGATTATGTAATATCAGATATCCCCATATTCAACAAAATAGTAAACTTTGATATTTTAGATGACCACGAACCTGAATTTGATCATAGACCTCTAACCCTAACTCTTAACTTTGCCATGCACAAAATATTTGTAGAGGAGCATTTTGACAGCCAAAGACACTTACTTTTTGACAGACAAAAAGTTGATCTCTTCTTAAAAGACTTAAGCAATGCTTTAAAACTCATATCGTATCAGAACAATATTGAAGTTGACTATCTGAATTTTACATCAACCCTCTCTACTTCAATTAACAATTTCTCTATTGAGGTGCTACATAAAAAATAAAAACAATATAACTAGCCCTTGGTACGATAATGAATGTAAAATTGCTAGAAAAGCCATTAAGGATGCTTCCAATGCATCTTTAAAATCTGATAAGATAAATAGATACAAAACCTTAATTAAACAGGGGGAAAAAAAGACTATATACATAGAAAGCCAGAGAAGAATTTTGCACCTATTTAAGATAGATCTTGAGAAATTTTGGAGGGAAATTCTAACTCATAAAACTAAAGAAAACAATAAGATTCCCTTGAAATATTGGAATTTCTACCTTAAAAATATGTATGAATCCCCTAATGTCATGGACAATATGCCAAACAACTCTACAAAGGATGAAGTGTTTTCTATAGAAGACATTAAGTTTGGGGTTAAGCGGCTCTCAAAAGGAAAAGCTAAGGACATTGAAGGTTACCAAGCTGAAATATTAAAAAATCGAGGACCTATCCTCATCCCTCACATACATAAGCTCTTCAAGTTAGTTATCCAACAAGGCTTCCCAAAACCTTGGACTCAAAGCCTCATTGTAACTATTTTTAAAAGTGGGGATAAAAGCAATCCCTCGAATTATATGACAATTATGATCAACCCCATTTTAGCTAAGCTATATGGAAGTATTTTGGAAAAGAAGATCGACACATGGCTAGAAAACCATGGAAAAAGAGTTAGAGGCGAGGTTGGGTTTAAAGGCTACCATTCCACTGTGGACCACCTTGTATATTCATTTTAATTAAAAATATTTTCCCTGCTTAAAAGATTTTAATTATACAAAAACTACATTAATTATAATATTCTTCCTAGCAAGTAGTTTATCCATCAATCATGTAAAACACTCAACCCCTGAGTATCTTTCCTAGGGATGGGGCATCAAAATTTCACTCTCGTTGACATTTCAAATCTTCTGTATGAGGTCTTCATCCTCTTATACTTATCCGTAGCATTCTAATGACTGCTACCAAGCTCAAATCCAAGCTTTGGGTTGCAATTTATGGCTTCCAAAGTTTTTCGTACATTCATTGGTTGAGGGCTACATGGCATCCATGTGAATCCAACTCACACATGTGTCTCCATGTTCCTTCATCCACGGTGGAAATCCATCCATCGTCTGATCCCACGACTGGACTCAACCTTCATCCAACACGCACACACAGGCCAGCCGGAACTTCGGCACTTCAGTGCTTCAACGCCTCCATATTGACTACACACGAGACCTTCCGGACTCTTGAAGTCTCATAATCCTGCCACGTGCTTCCGACCTTCGGGCCTTTTGGGTCCCTCTATTACATTACACCACAAATCCTCCAAAGTCCCGGAGTTCCAGTCACTTTAGCAAACACTTTGGCTAGGCGGGCACGTACCATGGGTTGACACGTAGAAGGGCCAAGGGTGACACATGTCATGTTCCAATAGGCATATAGGGTCTATGAAAAGCACAGATCAAGCTGACACGTGGCACATCGATTGTGGGTCCACGTCACCCTAGTGATGTCATCTTGCCACATCACACCAGACTGACAGCTTTCTAACATCCCTCAATCTCACGATCGAGGTCTGGCCACGTGGATCCATAGATCCATGACTAACGTTACTTCACTATTTCGACCTTCAGGAGTTTTTCTATGCAAACTCCTCTTTTCTCCTGAAGTTGGTCAGTGTCGGGCTAACCATATCCCAGATCTGACAGATAGGAAAAGTACTGAAGCATCCTCGAATCGATGACTCTCGCTGCTTCGGGCTTCCGAGCTTCTCGACACACCACACCTCAAATTCCTGGAGTGCCCATTCTTCGGACTAAAGGATCTAGTGCCACGCGTCCCCTGTATATCGACAACTGAGAGGGATTCTGAAGAATCCAAGGATTGACAATCCTCATTACTTTGTGACTTCAGCCTTGGGGGAGTTTGGCGTTACAACACCCATGTCCTCCTGAAGCGGTCAATGTCGAGTTGACTACATCGTGAATCCGACGGCTAGGAAAGAACCCAAAGGATCCCTAGATCTACGGTCCTAGTTACTTCGCAGCTCCAACCTTCGGGGGTTTTGGCTTTACTACAACTCCATTCTCCCGAAGCAGGACTTCGTCGAAGTACCATGTGCGGGGCCCTCCTCTTGGATGATCGGAGGGTAGGCGGACCTCATGACGATCTCCCCCAAATCTACGGCTCTCCTTTACTTCATAACTTCGGCGTTTGGGGAGTTTGATGCTATGGAATATTCATTCTCCCAAAGTGGTACTCTGTCAAAGTCGTCTTGGTGTAGATCCAACGGCTGAGGGAATCCCCGAACATTCTCGATCGATGGCTCACGCTACTCTGCGATGGGGATTTGGATCTAGGTTTGATCAGTAAGATATGTTCCTCTAACCACTAGGGAAACCACCCAACATCGGTCGACCTTACAGGTAACCGTGACTCTCAGTCACCTTCGACCAGTCTGTGACTATTTGTGTCGACAATACTCCGAAGTCTCGGACTTCCGGAGTTCTGAAGCCAGAAGGACTTAGCTCCCTTAAGCTTAGCACAGAGTCCCTGGGTATTCGTCACATGGGTCCTTCTAAAATCTCACGAGTTAAACACATCTTCCTCGTCATGAACTTGCTAAGGACTTGGGCATGGTGTCACAGTTGCGCATCAAGGATTCTAAAGGAGATATCCTCTTCAGATGGACAGGGCCAGATTGACGCAATGCTCTCTATCCTGACCCTCCTATAGGTTTATGTCCCAAGACGCCTCGAAGGCTAAGTTAGGGCATATAGATGATCAATCAGAGGCATAAGTTCACAAGAAGACAAATGCATACACATAGCTTGACCATTCAATACAGAAACCATTTATAGACAGATAAATACATGCATTCATCCATTATTCCATTTCAATGCACAAAGTATGAAAACACTTATCGGAACCAGATGATGTGATGCAACTATTGAAAGGGGTGCTTGTTCTCACCCAACCATAGGCTCAATCACTCCTAATGGATTTACCATTGCCCACCCCCGAGCTAGACCATGATGTTATGAGAGAGAATTGTTTCTTCCAGCTCAGCAACAGTCAGCGATGGAGGTTATTGTCCTCCTCACACGGGATCTTGGCAACAGGTTTTCTCTATACCAAGCAAGGAGGCTTTCTTGAGTACTTCCTCAGTCACTCAGCACCCTCGTTTATCAGCTTGTATCATAACCCTGCTAGCCACATCCTCCGACCAGAACACATTTATTTTCCAGTTCTTCCTCAAACTTGAGAGCTTAGTCTCTCTTCTCTTCTTTTCTTCGCAGCTCTTTCTCTGCCCACCACGCCTTCATTTCTTGTGTTCCTCAACAAGATTGTGTGTGGCCCAAATTCCTAGTCTGTGGCAGGTCTGAAATCCTTTTAAATGGGCGCTCTGCCCCATCCCCTCATTAACTCTTGAGGAGGTCTTCCCACCTACCAACTTGACTGTAATTCATCCCTGGGCTAGAGGATTGTTCTGGTCCTGAGCAATTAAATCCAGCAAGGCATTGGTTTGGTGGGGGTTATCTCAACCATTCCTGGTTCCCCTCACCATCTCTTTCATAGCATTCATGGTCTATCTTGGCAAACCCCCGCTTTCAGCAGTCATGCAACACTTATCAATTTCTATTAATAACAAAAATTACATTCCTTTACCTTTTATACAGAGGTTCATCAAATCAAACATTCACACATATCGAGTTTTCCATAGTCTCTTGGGCAATATATTTATATTTACAAACTGAGGGAAACATGGGTGTTACAATCCCCTCCCCCTTAAAGGAACAACATCCTTGATGTTCTATCTGTCAATGTGCTCTACATATACAGAAGTAAACAAAAAGGGATATGATTGTTTCATGGCATCCTCGATTTCCCACATAGCCTCATCTGGGCCAAAGTGTTTTCACTTCACCTTGACCTGTGCAATGGTTTTGTTCCTTAGTGAGGTTTCCTTCCTGTCTAGTATGCATTGAGGTTCTGGCAGGAATTCTCCCTCCGAGTCCACCTAAATCACAGACCAGACAATTATATGATTAGAATCATGTACATATTTCTTCAATAATGAAATATGGAAAACATGATGTGCCTTCACTGTGGGAGGGAGTGCTAGCCTATAGGCTACATGTCCCACTCTATCTAAGATTTCAAAGGGTCCGCAATACTAGGGTGCCAGCTTGGCACAAGCTCCCGTTCTCAAGGAACTCTTCCTGGGTCTAATTCTGAGATAGGCATGGTCTCCTGTCTTGAACTCTCTGGGAGTTCTCTTTCTGTCGACGTAAATCTTCTATCTATCCTGAGCATTTTTCATATTTTTCTTAATTTGAATTACTTGTTGTTCCATTTCTTTCAGCATGTCGGCCTGATTGTAATTCTATCCAATGGATTACTCAAGTTGATTGGAATCTTGCATTGTCTACCATAAAGGGCTTCAAAAGGGTTCATCTTCAATGACTCTTGATAACCGTTGTTGTAAGAAAATTCTACCAATGGCAGGTAGTATTCCCACTTCTTAGGCTGATGCATTACATGCATCCTTAACATGTCTTCTATTATTTGGTTCACTCTTTCTGTATGTCCATCAGTTTGAGGGTGATAGGATGTGCTAAACAACAATTTAGTCTCAAAACTAGCCATTAAGGATTTCCAAAATCTTGAAGTAAATTTTGTGTCTCTATTAGATATAATCTCCTTAGGCATGCCATGCAGTCTGAATATCTCCTTCATGAAGTGTTAGCAATATCTATTGCCTTGCAAGTTGATTTGACAGGAACGAAATGAGCAGACTTACTCAATTTGTCGACCACTACCATGATGGCGTCATTTTGCTTGGATGATATTAGTAATCTGATGATGAAATCCATGGAGATGGTTTCCCATTCCCATTCTGGAATTGGTAGAGGCTGTAACAACCCTGTTGGGTGTCCGTGTTCTGCCTTAACTTGCTAGCACTCTAGACACTTATCTAGATAGTCAGCTATGTCCTTTTTCAATCCAGGCCAATAGAATTGTTTCCTAGTGGTCATGATCATTTTTTGATAACCTGGATGACCAGTATATTGGTCTCTTGTGCAGTTCATCCATTATGAACCTCTTCAAGTCGTCACAACTTGGAATACACAATCTATTTCTATAGGTCAGCAAGCCTTCATCCAACATCTGATAGCCTTCATACTTTAGCCCTATGGGCTCTTGCTTTAGGTATGGTGTCACGGTCTTGAAAAAATCATCTATTTCTTGTTCATTCCTGACTCTCTCCTAGAAATTCATTTCACAGGTGCTTACCACTGCCAGGTGAATCATTTTCACACTTCTGCTAAGGGCATCGGCCACCCTATTTTCCTTTCCTTTGATGTGTTTGATTTTGAAATAGAACTCACTAAGGAGAGGCATCCACCTAGCTTGTCTAGCATTGAGCTTTGGTTGATCAAACAGGTACCTCAACCCACAATGGTCTGTCATAAGTACAAATATCATACCCAGGAGGTAATGCCTCCACATTTTTAAAGTATGCACTATGGCAGGCAACTCTAGATCATGGGTCACATAATTGATTTTATGCTCATTCAATTTTCTGGATTCACAGCAAATTACACGCCCTTCTTGCATAAGGACTCCTCCAAGTCCATCCTTACAGGCATATGCACATAAGAGGAAGTCATCATCAGGGTATGCAATCTTCAACACGGGTGTGTGGGTTAGAAGGTATTTCATTTCTTGAAATCTTTCTTCACTTTATGATGTCCAAGTGAATTTAACCCCCTTTTTCTAAAGGGCAATGATTGGACAACCAATCTTGGAAAACCCTTTTATGAACCATCTATAGTATCCTGCTAAGACCATAAAGGACCTGATATCAGATACATCCTTTGGGGTATGCCATTCCACGATAGATCTGATCTTGTCATGGTCTACTGCCACTCCTTCTTCAGAAATACCATGGCCTAAGTAATGTACTTGCTTCTGGAAAAAGTCACACTTGCTAAACTTAGTGTAGAGTTGATGCTCTCTTAGTACTTGAAGCATTAATTTAAGATGTTCTTCATGCTCCTCTCTACTCTTAGAGTATATTAGGATATCATCAATGAAAACAAATACAAAATTGTCTGGGAATTTGTTGAGTATAGTATTCATCAAGCACATAAAAGTGGCGGGGGCATTGGTTAGTCCAAATGGCACCACCACAAATTCATAGTGACCATATCTTGTCCTGAAGGTTGTTTTGTGGATGTCTTCATCCTTGATTCGAACTTGATGGTATCCATACCTTAAGTCAGTCTTTGAGAAAATGGAAGCACCCCTTAATTGGTCAAACAAGTCATCAATTCTTGGTAAGGGATATTTGTTCTTTATGGTTGTCTTATTGAGCTGTCTATAGTCTATGCACAGTCGGAGTGTGCCATCTTTCTTCTTCACAAAAAAGACGGGTGCTCCCCATGGAGACACTTTGGGTCGGATGTAGCCTTTTTCCATCATCTCCTTTATTTGTAGCTTGAGCTCAACTAGCTCTAGTGTGCTCATCCTATAGGGCGTCTTAGACACTGGCACTGCTCTTGGTGCAAGTTCTATGGAGAAGTCAATGTCTCTTCTCGGAGGTAAACCCGATACTTCTTCTGGAAACACGTCTTTATACTCTCTTAATATGGGGTGGTCCTTTAGGTTTGGTTTGTCATCCTCAACAGATTCCAACACCTGTATTGCATATAGAGGACATCCCTTTCTGCAATACTTTTTCATTTGAAGGGTTGATATTTGTCTCACTCAGATAAGCCTATGAATCCCTTGGAGGGTTATTCTTCTCCCTTCTTCATTTTCACATTCCAAAGTATTATGGTAACAGTCCAACTTGGCTTTATAAGTGGCTAACCAGTCCATACCAACCAACAGGTCATAAGTTCCTAGGGGAATTATGTTAAGGGTCACTTGGGTGGGTAATCCATCCATAATGAATTGGCAAGTTTGTATGACCTCTGCTACTTTTCTTTTGGTTCCAGTGGCTAGTTGTACCAACCATGGCTTAACATGTCTAATTGGTTGCAGTTTACACTTATCAACAGTCTGAGGAGCCACATAACTCAAATTAGAACCAAGGTCAATTAAAATAGAAACTAGACGGTTGGCGATCATACCTTCCATCTCCACCACTGAAGCTTGGTGGTCAGCTTGTTTATTATCCAAGGCTGCATAAATCTGTGGCATGCTCCTAGCCACATCATTGAATGTGGCAGCTTCTTGGATATTGGAGACTCTCCTACTGTTCTGTTGTCTGTGTGGACAATCCCTCGGTAGATTTTCTTCTCCACAACCCCAACATTTCAAGGGTTCTTTCTTTGGGTTATCAGTCTTTCTTGGGGTTGCTCTAAAGGTTTATTTCCACTCTGGGAGGGGAAATTTTGTTGATACACACTTCTAGTAGGAAGGCTCGTCCTAGAACCCTTCCCATAGTTCTTAAATCTTGAGGATTTAAACCCCTTCTTCTTGAATCCCGAACTACTCTTCTTTTTCCAGTCCTCGCGAGGTTATGTCTGACCCCCGAGTTGTTCATAACAATACCTTGCCTTTCGGATAGTGTCTTCTAAGGTCTTTGGCTCGTCAAACTCAATCTCGTCCTGGTAGGTCTGAGGTAACCCACTAATAAATCGTTGCACTTTTACCTTTTCATCCTTTATGTAGGGTACATACCTTAGCAACTCAAGGAATTTAGTGACATATTCTTCTATGATGAGTTGTCCCAGCCTGAGTTCATAGAACTCCTTTGTCTTCCCATCAAAGTATTTCTTTGACAGATACTTCTTCTTGAAGTGTTTCTCAAATTGTTTCCATGACAAGTCCTTCTCATGGATTCCTCTCACATTCCTAAGGTCTTCCCACCAAATGGAATCCCCTCCATTCAGGTTGAAGATGGCTATTCGAGCACTCAAGTTTTCAGAGTAGTCATGGACTCTGAAGTGCTTCTTTAAACCAAGCAGCCAAGCTTCTGCCTCTTCTCCTTTCTCAATCTCTCCATTGAGATAGGGTGGTTTGGATTTCTTGAACTCTTCAGGATCATGACTTTTGGAATGCTTTTGCTTCTTTCCTTTCCTTTGAGAATGTGAACTAGCTTTGCTACTAGAAGATCCCTCAGAGTTGTCAGTTTCCTCTCCAGAGGACGCCCTCGATGAGTGTCTCCTGCCTCTAGGTGGGACCTTCCTCGAGGTACTCCACTTAGTGTGGCCACTTATGGGACCACGTTTTTGTATCTCAAGTGGGCTTTGACTTCTCTTCATATGTCGTCAGTCCACTTGGCTAGTTGTGGGTCCATGTGTTGGTTGTGGAGCCTGATTATCTTCCTGATTCAGAGGTCTTTTGTTTTCAGCCATGTTTATACCCCATGAAGTATTTACACCCCATAAGTATGTACACTCTTCCACATAGAGGAGTGCAGAGGGGGGTTCGGGGGCGAAGCCCCCGAAGGAAAAATTGTCTTGTAAATGTATATTGTAATTTCATAATAAATCTGGATCGTTCATTATAAGGTTGCAGATCTAATGGTAGAAATTATGTTAGGGTTCTTTTCCCTAGAAGGAAACCCTCTGTTATGAGGGAAATGTATTGAAGCTATGCATGATAGCAAATATTGTATTCTGAGATAGAAGACTGTGAGAGAAAGAAGAGGAAGTTACAACGGGTTTGTTGTAGGATGTATCCCTTCATTTGTTGGATAATAATAAAGGAAGGACTTGGAAATTTCTCTGGTGGACGTAGCCCACACTGGGTGAACCACATAAATCTGTGTCTCTATTGTATTATGTATCTTCTGTGTTTTGTTTCCGCATTTGTTTTATTTTATTGCTCCACGATCCTGTTTTTCTAACACCATGTTGCAGCTGACTCTGTATATCGGATAAACTCTGCAGCAAGACTACATTAATTTTCATTTGTTTTTCTTTCTCCTTTATCAATCTCTCGTTGTCAGCCTTGCAACTCTGTAATTCGGCCATGAGGCTCCTTACAGTTTCAGCCAAATCTGGAGGGGTTTCCACCACCCTCCTTTCGTCAGATTCTTCGTCTCTATTGTGGGAGCCATCCCCCACTTCCTAGCGCGTCACCATCCTTTATAGTTGTAGTTTTCCTGTGATTTATTGACTACTTGAGTGTTGAAAACACACTTATTGTTAGCCAACAATCTATTAATTTATGAACAACACACAGTTCATATTTCTTAAACACACACATAGTAGAAAGATTCATTCTTTTCTTCAGTAAAAGTTTAACCATACTCTTTAGGAAAGAAGTAAGATAGGGTGTCACCCTTAAAATTACTTTAAATATGGTTTTTACGCAACTCGTCCATGAGCCCAAGCAGGCCAAGTGTTTTAACCATGCTCTAATACCAGTTTGTAACACACCCGACCCTTGAGTATCTTTCCCAGGGATGGGGCATCAAAATTTCACTCTCCTTGACATTTCAAATCCTCTGTCTGAGGTCTTCATCATCTTCTACTTACTTGTAGCATTCTAATGATTGCTATCAGTCTCAAATTCGAGCTTTGGGTTGCAATTTATAGCTTCCCAAAGTTTTTTGGGTGTTCATTAGTTGAGGGCCATGTGGCATCCACGTGAATCCACCTCACACGTATTGTCTCTATGTTCCTTCATCCACGATGGAAATCCATCCACCGTCCGAGCCCATGATTGGACTCAACCTTCATCCAACTCGCAAGGCCTGCCTAACACGTACTCCAGTCAGAACTTCGGCACTTCGGCGTTGAACGCCTCCTTATTGTCTATGCACGAGACCTTCCAGAGTCCCAAAGTCCTGTAATCCTGCCAAGTGGTTCCAACCTTTGGGCCTTTTGGGTCCCTCTATTATGTTACATGCCAAATCCTCTTAAGTCCCGAAGTCCCAGACTCCCAGAGTTCTGGTCACTTCACTAACCACTTTGGCTAGGCAGGCACATACCAGGGGATGAAACGTAGAAGGGTCAGGGGTGACACATGTCACGTTCCAATAGGCATATAGGGTCTACGAAAAGCACATATTGAGCTGACACATGGCACATCGATCGTGGGTCCACATCACCCTAGTGACGTCAGCTTACCATGTCACACCAGATTGACAGCCTTCTAACATCCCTCAATCTAATGGTCGAGGTCCGACCACGTGGATCTGTAGATCCACGGCAAACGTTACTTTGTGATTTCGGCCTTCAGGAGTTTTGTGATGAAAACTCCTCTTTTCTCTCGAAGTTGGTCAGTGTCGATCTGAGCACAGCCCAGATCTGACGGTTAGTAAAAGTCCCGAAGCGTCCTCGAATCAATGACTCTCACTACTTTGGGCTTCTGAGCTTCTCGACACACCACACCTCAAATTCCCGGAGTGCCCAGTCTCCAAACTAAAGGATCTAGCGTCACGTGTCCCCTGTATATCGACGGTTGAGAGCGATCCTAAATAATTTGAGGATCGAGGTCCTCATTACTTTGTGACTTCATCCTTCAGGGAGTTTGGCATTACAACACCCTTGTCCTCCCGAAGCAGTCAACGTCAGGTTGACTACATCGTGAATCCGATGGCTAGGAAGGAACCCGAAGGATCCCTAGATCTACGGTGCTAGTTACTTCGCGGCTCCAACCTTCAGGGGTTTTGGCTTTACTACCACTCCATTCTGTCGAAGCAGGACTTCGTCGAAGTATCGTGTGTGGGTCCCTCCTCCAGGATGACCGGACGGTAGGCGGGGCTTCTGACAATCTCCCCCAAATCTAAGGCTCTCCTTTACTTTGGAACTTCGACGTTCGGGGAGTTTGATGCTCTGGCATCTTCATTCTCTCAAAGTGGTACTCTGTCGAAGTCGTCTCGGTGTAGATCCAATGGCTGAGGGAATCCCCAAACATTCTCGATCGGTGGTGTTGTAACAGAGATTATCAATGGGGACGCTGTGAGTCCAATGATTTCAATACTTTTTATGTGTAGACCAGCTTTAGTGACAACAGGAGGTGGTGGATACACAACTGATTGTTCAAGCTCGGCCCGGTATATGATATTGCTTGGGGAGGACCAGGTGTTTTTGCTTCAGTTTCAACAGACGGGTCTGTCATAGTTCTTTGTTTGAGGGACAAGGAGCATTATACTATTATTTATGAAAGCTCCAAGCCAGAGACTCCATTGTTACGATTGGGGTGGAACCAACAGGACCCAAGATATCTGGCGATCATTCTTATGGATAGCTCTAAAGTAGTTGTGTTGGATATCAGATTTTCAATTGTACCTGTTGCAGAACCTCAAAGGCATCAAGCAAGTGTTAATGCCACTGCATGGGCTCCTCACAATCCTTGTCACATTTGCACTGCTGGAGATAATTCTCAGGCTCTTATACGGGAGTTGTCTTCCATTAACCATCCCGTTGAAGGTGGCCTTGATCCCATATTGGCTTACACGGCAGCTACTGAAATGAACCAATTGCAGTGGTCTTCCTCACAACCAGATTGGGCTGCAATTGCATTTTCCAACAAGCTCCAGATACTTCGAGTTTAAAATGTTTGGGATGCTACTTCCGTTTCCAATTGCATGCTTGGAAATTCTCTATTTGAGAATTGTATTGTTCCATGTCAACCACCTTGTTAAGTGATTTGACAGACCCTTTAAGCACAGATGGTCTAAGCTTCTACTAAATAAGTAGAACGACTACATGGTCTGGTTAGGCGCACGCACTCAGTCTCCATCCTCAGCAGCTCCACCGTCAATCTATGGCAGGTTCAACAGTTTCGGTATATGGCAGGAGCAGAGCATGTCCCAATCAGTTGAGCACAGGGGAGATTGGGTGCGGGAGCTTCAGCCAAGATGCCACCTTGCATTGAAATGCATGGATGGGACGCCCAGCGGCTACGTGGCCCATCGCGAGGAACGAGAATACGTAGAACGGTGTGGCCGGTGGCGACAAGTGGAAACAGTACCTGAAGGCATTGAACATGTGCACAAAACGGTTGAGGCTTGGAAGGTTGCAAATAATTTGAAACCAAGGAGACTGATTCCTGCATTGATGCGTTACTCTAATGAATCGCGTGCAAAGGATGAGACGCATGAGCCTATCAAGTATTTGGAATTCTGCGTCCAGCAACTGCAACAAGGTAAGAATTGCCCGGCGAGAATAGAGGCGCCATTGTCAGTGGACGACCTAGGGTTGATCGCTGGCTGGGTATCCGAAGAAAATCTACGTAACGCACAGGCTGTCAGAGCATTAACGTTGCTAAGTGAAATGGCTACCTGTACAGGGCTGACAGATTTTTCAAATCGCCCATTTGATATGGTATACCTCCAGTTAGAATTCACAACAGACACATTGGTATCTTTGGAAGAATTCGAGGCATCTCAATATGCGAAGCTGAAGAGCATATAAGGGTTGGCGCCCCTAAAAATCCTCAAATGATAAGTGTCCAGAACTACGTCGAGTTAGATGAGTTGGAAGGACTTAAACATTGTATATCGTTGAAGAAGCTAGATACCACTAGAGGTCCCAAACTGCGCTGAAATGGGGAATGTTCGAGCGAAGCAGAATAATACGAAGTATTGAAGGTATATTTGTCACACGAACATCAAAGCAGAAAAATGGAGTTTTGTCAGAGAAGCACAGTGAAGAAAAGCAATCTACATGGCTTATCTTCACGCAAACCTTGTCCCGCAGGCAATTTGCTCCGTTCAGTTAGTCCTCCTGTAGGGTCTCAATGGAAGTCCATCACTAAGAGGAGGCTATAACAGTTGTTTCTACAGTGCTTTCTATATCTAGAGTTGATGTTGGGATTCTTCTGCGTCACTTCAAATGGAGTGTTAGTGAGGTCAATGATGAATGGTTTGCAGACGAGGAGAAGGTGAGAAGGGATGTGGGTTTGTTGGAAAAG
>ML780555.1:361297-375462 GCA_009831015.1 Picea engelmannii | reverse complement strand
TTTGAGCTTTGGAGAACGGCCTGTTAGATGTTAACAATGGACTAGCTGGAGTTAAAGTCAGCAGTTCAAAAGCTTCTGCTAGCAATAAAAGAAGAGGGAGATCAAAGTTTGTCACTTCGAAAATCAGTTCCAGCAAGAACACAAACGATAATAGGCATTGACAAATTCTACGTTGTGGGATATGCTTTAGATCACCTGAACAGAAACATCAGCTTTCTGGTATGCATTGGGGGTAAAGTTGCATCAAGTCCATGCAAAGGCATCAATATTACAGAGGTAGAGACAAGTGCAGATGATGAAGAAATCGATTTACATCCATTGGAGCTTTCTATTAATTCATTTCCTCTATACCTGAACGAGTTTTTTGCCAGCGCACACAAAGGTTTGTAATTGCAGAACATCTGGCAGTCGCTGAGTCCAGAAGACAAAACGTTTCAGATTCCTGGAACATCAAGAGTTTTTATTTTCTCTTTTAAAAAGACTGATGTAGTTAGAACAGGAAAGGGGGGGCGCATGAGCGCAACACAGAAAAAACTTCTTTCGAAGAGATTTCCATTGTAATGACTGAGTTTTGTAAACCAGACTGGAGTAATAAAAATGATGTTTGCTTGCGACTGTGAGATTCATCACAGTCGATTTCTTTTAGTATGTTTTCTTCTCTTTCAGATGTGTTAAAACTGTTTGGATTTCATTTATGTGTTTCCTTACTCGCAGCGAAAATGTTTTACCATAGCCTTATGTCTTCCTTAATCCATTACGACTGCATTACATTTTGTTTTCCTCTAACTGATGGGCTTCGTTACACTTTAGTACGACCACTACTGTAACGAAAGGATTTGGGTTTTCTGTATTTGTTTATTGCCTTTCCTCTGCACCAGCTATCAGCTGTGTAAGACCAATCTACATTTTCAGAACTCTACATGTATCCTTTGCTACGTCGGCCTTTCTTTTTGTTTCCCCTACCGCATCATGATTTATCAAAGCGCTGAAAGATAGACCTACTTTGCCTCACTTTCCGCAAGTTATTTAATCTCTGATATTATCTCTTTTTCGGTTTTCATTTGACTCCATGCCCAATGGACCTTTTCCCCGGTTTAACCCTCAAACCCCACAAATCCAAGACCATCTTTTACCCATAAACCTGCCCACCTTTTTCACGCTACTTAAAATCCTATTGTGACATTGTTCGAGAGATCCCTCTCAGGTTGGAAGGGGCAGCTCCCAATCCAAAGTGGTTCTAGGTTGCCTCGGGATCGATTTTCTGCAGCCCATTTCAGTTCTGAGTGTCAACATTTTTTGGCGTCGTTGCTGGGGACGGAGGACGAGGTTATCTTCCCTGGGGTACGACAAAGTTCAGATCTATCTCTTGATGGTGAACAAGGGATAGGCATTAAATTGGTTGTGATCATTCACCTGGCAACTCCTTGGTTCGTAGACTCTGCATGATTTTGTTGGCGACTCCACTGGTCTCAAATGTCGAGTTCGTTCGCTGCTCGAATTGCCGCAAGGTTTGCTCCTCTGGACTTTACAAATGTTTATGGCTTTCCAAACACTGTTCCAGACATGAAAATTTGGGTAGATATCCTTCCTAAATTTGGAGAATATGAGGATGACAATCCTGGTCAACATTTGTTTGAGTTCCACAAGCTCATGGAGGAATTAAATATACATCATGAAGATGTCCTCATGAAATTGTTTATGCTTTCATTGGGAGGAGATGCTAGACTTTGGTATAAATATTTACCCCATTCCAGTCTTCCTTCATTGAGATGCTTTCACGCACTTTTTCATCAACATTGTAGGAGGATATATTTTGTTGAAATCCTTTTTGAAGATTGTTGTGATACACGTCCTCTTGAGGAGGAAGAAAGAACAGAAATTTCTCAAGTTGATGAAGATGAGCAGTATGAGGAGGAGTTGGCTCATAAAGATGCTGGATCTTGTGAACTTACTCAAGAAGAGGAGATTCGGCATCACGGTCAACCTGCAAGAGAGATAGAAAGGAATGATTGTTGTTTCATTTAGTAAATACAGAGACCACCGTCTCCTTTAACTAAGGAAGAGAAGGGTCTGCCCCTGCACAACTCTATTGCAGCGCCTACTCACACAGATTTGCAGCTTTCACACACTCCTGGATATGAGTGTCAAATTTCTTCCAGCTCTGAAAATGTAAATCTATTTCTAAATGGTGACAGTCATCTATTCCATGGAACTTTACAGCAAGTTAGTGAACCTGTTTATGACGGTTTCCTACCAGAAGATCAGATTTTAGACTCTGCTTTGTTTCATGAAAAAGATATGGCTGTCATGTTCAATGATCCTGAGCATCGTGAACCAGAACATAGAGTAGTCATGGATGTTTTAAAACCTCAGTTTGATATATTTTTCCAAGACCCTTTTGATGATCTTTTGGATTCATTTAATGGAGGAATATGCTATGTCGGGAATATTTGGTCACAAGAATTGATGAAAGTTTTGAAAATCCATGATCACCAATAGGTTAGAGGGGGATTGTTAGTTTCCTTTTTCAGCCTGCTCGAAGAAAATGTGAGAAAGTTCCAAATAAGTAGGAAATTATTGGATTGGCTTCATTGGCATTTTCATGTCATTTGATTCTGGAAATATTTCAGCAGTTAGAGTAGGTGATGTATATAAATAAGCTTCACTTTCAAGCACTAGATTGCAGCGGTAGTTTTCAATATGTTTTCAGTTCAGTATCCAGTATGGTTTTGTTATAAGCATTGCAACTCCATAGCCAAATGGATGAAGGCACTTGGTCTACGGTTCTTGGAACTTTCAGGAAAGCACCATCCCTAGTTGGAGCCTATGTTGTAACAGAGATTATCAATGGGGACGCAGTGAGTCCAATGATTTCAACACTTTTTATGTGTAGACCAGCTTTAGTGACAACAGGAGGTGGTGGATACACAACTGATTGTTCAAGCTCGACCCGGTATATGATATTGCTTGGGGACGACCATGTGTTTTTGCTTCAGTTTCAACAGATGGGTTTGTCATAGTTCTTTGTTTGAGGGACAAGGAGCATTATACTATTATTTATGAAAGCTCCAAGCCAGAGACTCCATTGTTACGATTGGGGTGGAACCAACAGCACCCAAGATATCTGGCGATCATTCTTATGGATAACTCTAAAGTAGTTGTGTTGGATATCAAATTTTCAATTGTACCTGTTGCAGAACTTCAAAGGCATCAAGCAATTTTTAATGCCATTACATGGGCTCCTCACAATCCTTGTCATATTTGCACTGCTGGAGATAATTCTCAGGCTCTGATACGGGAGTTGTCTTCCATTAACCATCCCGTTGAAGGTGGCCTTGATCCCATATTGGCTTACACGACAGCTACTGAAATGAACCAATTGTAGTGGTCTTCCTCACAACCAGATTGGGCTGCAATTGCATTTGCCAACAAACTCCAGATACTTCGAGTTTAAAATGTTTGGGATGCTACTTCTGTTTCCAATTGCATGCTTGGAAATTCTCTATCTGAGAATTGTATTGTTCCATGTCAACCACCTTGTTAAGTGATTTGACAGACCCTTTAAGCACAGATGGTTTAAGCTTCTGCTAAATAAGTAGAACGACTACATGGTCTGGTTAGGCGCACGCACTCAGTCTCCATCCTCAGCAGCTCCACCGTCAATCTATGGCAGGTTCAACAGTTTCGGTATATGGCAGGAGCAGAGCATGTCCCAATCAGTTTAGCACAGGGGAGATTGGGTGCGGGAGCTTCAGCCAAGACGCCACCTTGCATTGAAATGCATGGATGGGACGCCCAGTGGCTACGTGGCCCATCGCGAGCAACGAGAATACGTAGAACGGTGTGGTCGGTGGCGACAAGTGGAAACAGTACCCGAAGGCATTGAACATGTGCACAAAATGATTGAGGCTTGGAAGGTTGCAAATAATTTGAAACCAAGGAGACTGATTCCTGCGTTGATGAGTTACTCTAATGAATCGCGTGCAAAGGATGAGACACATGAGGCTATCAAGTATTTGGAATTCTGCGTCCAGCAACTGCAACAAGGTAAGAATTTCCCGTCGAGAATAGAGGCGCCATTGTCAGTGGACGACCTAGGGTTGATCGTTGGCTGGGTATCCGAAGAAAATCTACGTAACGCACAAGCTGTCAGAGCATTAACGTTGCTAAGTGAAACGGCTACCTGTACAGGGTTGACAGATTTTTCAAATCGCCCATTTGATATGGTATACCTCCAGTCAGAATTCATCAACAGACACATTGGTATCTTTGGAAGAATTCGAGGCATCTCAATATGTGAAGCTGAAGAGCATATAAGGGTTGGCGCCCCTAAAAATCCTCGAATGATAAGTGTCCAGAACTGTGTCGAGTTAGATGAGTTGGAAGGACTTAAACATTGTATATCGTTGAAGAAGCTAGATACCTCTAGAGGTCCCAAACTGCGCTGAAATGGGGAATGTTCGAGCGAAGCAGAATAATACGAAGTATTGAAGGTATATTTGTCACACGAACATCAAAGCAGAAAAATGGAGTTTTTCCAGAGAAGCACAGTGAAGAAAAGCAATCTACATGGCTTATCTTCACGCAAACCTTGTCCCGCAGGCAATTTGCTCCGTTCAGTTAGTCCTCCTGCAGGGTCTCAATGGAAGTCCATCACTAAGAGGAGGCTATAACAGATGTTTCTATAGTGTTTTCTATATCTAGAGTTGATGCTGGGATTCTTCTGCGTCACTTCAAATGGAGTGTTAGTGAGGTCAATGATGAATGGTTTGCAGACGAGGAGAAGGTGAGAAGGGATGTGGGTTTGTTGGAAAAGCCTGTTGTGGAGGTTAGACCCTATGAAAAGGAGTTGATATGTGGGATATGCTTTGATTATTACCTCTGTAGCAGAATGAAGGCAGCTGCTTGTGGCCATCACTTTTGTAATGCGTGTTGGATAGGCTACATTCATACTTCGATAAATGATGGTCCTGGATGCCTTACTTTACGATGCCCAGACCCATCATGTAGTGTTGTTGTGGGTGAAGATATGGGAAAGACCAAGTGGTGTCCAGCTCCTGGCCGCGAGTATGGTGTGGACTTTGTTATAGGAAGTGACCCTTATGATGTTACCTGCAAATGCGCATATAACCTTTGCTGGAATTGTTGTGAGGAAGCTCACCAGTAGACTGTGAAACAGTGGAAAAGTGGATCTTGAAGAACAACGCAGAATCAGAGAACATGAACTGGATATTGGCAAATTCAAAGCCTTGCCCAAAGTGTAAATGGCCAATTGAGAAAAATCAGGGCTGTATGCATATCACATGTACACCTCCATGTAAATTCGAATTTTGTTGGCTATGCCTTGGTGCTTGGTCAGAGCATGGTGAACGCACAGGTGGTTTTTATGCGTGCAACCGATATGAAACTACAAAACAGGAAGGAGTTTATGATGAGTCAGAGCRGAGAAGAGAGATGGCCAGAAATTCACTGAAGAGATACACCCATTATTATGAGCGATGGGCGACAMATGAATYGTCTAGGGCAAAGGCACTGATAGATCTGCAGCAAATGCAAGCTGTACARATTGAAAAGTTAAGTGATAGACAGTGTCAACCTGTTTCACAACTGAAGTTTGTTACTGAAGCATGGTTACRGATAGYTGAATGTAGACGTGTTMTRAAGTGGACATATGCAGATGGATATTATCTTCCAGAACAAGAGCAGGCTAAAAGACAATTCTTCGAGTACTTGCAAGGTGAAGCTGAATCTGGTTTAGAAAGACTTCATCAATGTKYTGAGAAAGAGMTGCAAGGTTATATTGATGGTGAAAACCCTGCAAAGGATTTTAATGATTTTCGTACAAAGCTTGCAGGTCTTACAAGTGTAACACGTAATTATTTCGAGAATCTTGTTTGAGCTTTGGAGAACGGCCTGTTAGATGTTAACAATGGACTAGCTGGAGTTAAAGTCAGCAGTTCAAAAGCTTCTGCTAGCAATAAAAGAAGAGGGAGATCAAAGTTTGTCACTTCGAAAATCAGTTCCAGCAAGAACACAGACGATAATAGGCATTGACAAATTCTACGTTGTGGGATATGCTTTAGATCACCTGAACAGAAACAACAGCTTTATGGTATGCATTGGGGGTAAAGCTGCATCAAGTCCATGCAAAGGCATCAATATTACAGAGGTAGAGACAAGTGCAGATGATGAAGAAATCAATTTACATCCATTGGAGCTTTCTATTAATTCATTTCCTCTATACCTGAACGAGTTTTTTGCCAGCGCACACAAAGGTTTGTAACTGCAGAACATCTGGCAGTCGCCGAGTCCAGAAGACAAAACGTTTCAGATTCCTGGAACATCAAGAGTTTTTATTTTCTCTTTTAAAAAGACTGGTGTAGTTAGAACAGGAAAGGGGGGGCGCATGAGTGCAACACAGAAAAAACTTCTTTCGAAGAGATTTCCATTGTAATCACTGAGTTTTGTAAACCAGACTGGAGTAATAAAAATGATTTTTGCTTGCGACTGTGAGATTCATCACAGTCGATTTCTTTCAGTATGTTTTCTTCTCTTTCAGATGTGTTAAAACTGTTTGGATTTCATTTATGTGTTTCCTTGCTCGCAGCTGAAATATTTTACCATAGCCTTACGTCTTCCTTAATCCATTACGACTGCATTACATTTTGTTTTCTTCTAACTGATGGGCTTCGTTACACTTTAGTACGACCACTACTGTAACGAAAGGATTTGGGTTTTATGTATTTGTTTATTGCCTTTCCTCTGCACCAGCTATCAGTTGTGTAAGACCAATCTACATTTTCAGAACTCTACATGTATCCTTTGCTACGTCGGCCTTTCTTTTTCTTTCCCCTACCGCATCATGATTTATCAAAGCGCTAAAAGATAGACCTACTTTGCCTCACTTTTCGCAAGTTATTTAATCTTTGCTATTATCTCTTTTTCTGTTTTCATTTGACTCCATGCCCAATGGACCTTTTCCCCGGTTTAACCCTCAAACCCCACAAATCCAAGACCATCTTTTACCCATAAACCTGCCCACCTTTTTCACGCTACTTAAAATCCTATTTTGACATTGTTCGAGAGATCCCTCTCGGGTTGGAAGGGGCAACTCCCAATCCAAAGTGGTTCGAGGTTGCCTCGGGATCGATTTGCTGCAGCCCATTTCAGTTCTGAGTGTCAACAGGTGGTTTGCGCTACTTCGCAATGGGGAGTTGGATCCTGATTTGATCGGTAATATAGGTTCCTCTAACCAGTAGGGAAATCGCCCAACGTCAGTCGACCTTACAGGTAATTGTTTGTCTTAGTCACCTTTGACTAGTTTATGACTATTTGCGCCGACAATACTCTGAAGTCCCAGACTTCTGGAGTTCTCAAGCAAGAAGGACTTAGCTCCCTTAAGCTTAACACAGGGTTTTTAGGTATTTGTCACATGGGTCCTTATAAACTCTCATGAGTTAAACACATCTTCCTCATTGTGAACTTGCTAAGGACTTGGGCATGGTGTCCCAGTTGCGCAACAAGTAGTCTGAAGGAGATATCCTCTTCAGACGAACATGGCCAGAATGATGCAATGCTCTTTATCCCAACCCTCCTATAGGTTTACGTCCCAAGACACATCAAAGGCTAAGCTGAGGCATATAGACGATCAATCATAGGCATAAGTTCACAAGAAGACAAATGCATACACATAGCTTGACCATTCAATACATAAACCATTTATAGACATATAAATACATGCATTCATCCATTATTCCATTTCTGTGCACAAAGTATGAAAACACTTATCAGAACCATACGACGTGGTGTGACTGCTAAAAGGGGTGCTTGTTTCCACCCAACCATAGGCTCAGTCACTCCTAACGGATTTACCACTGCCCAGCCCCGAGCTAGACCACAATGCTCTGAGAGAGAATTCTTTCTTCCAGCTCAACAACAGTCAAGGAGGGAGGTTACTCTCATCCTCCCACATGATCTTGGCAATAGGTTCTCTCTATACCAAGCAAGGAGGCCTACCTAAGTACTTCCTCAGTCACTCAGCACCCTCATTTATCAACTTGTATCATAACCCTGCTAGCCACATCCTGTGACCATAACACTTTTATTTTCCAGTTCTTCCTCGAACTTGAGAGCTTGGTCTCTCTTCTCTGCTTTTCTTCACAGCTCTTTCTCTTCCCAACATGCCTTCCTTTCTTGCCTTCCTCAGCAAGATTTTGTGTGGCCCGAATTCCTAGTCTGTGGTCAGGTCTGAAAGCCTTTCATATGGGCGCTCTGCCCCATCCCCTCATTAACTCTTGAAGAGGTCTTCCCACCTACTAGCTTGACTGTAATTCATCCCTGGATCAGAGGACTATTCTGGTCTTGAGCAATTAAATCCAGCAAGGTACTGGTTCGGTGGGGGTTATCTCAACCATTCCTGGTTCCCCTCACCATCTCTTTCATAGCATCAGTGGTCTATCTTGGCAAACCGCCGCTTTGAGCAGTCATGCAACACTTATCCAATTCTATCAATAACAAAAATTACATTCCATGACCTTTTATAAAAAGGTTCATCAAATCAAACATTCACATATATCGAGTTTTCCATAGTCTCTTGGCCAATATATTTATATTTACAAACTGGGGGAAATAGGGGTGTTACAAATCATGTGTTATATTCTTTAATTTGGTTTATTTGTTTCACCATTAGACTAACAATTTTTAAATTAAGCTTCCCACCGTTTAAAATTCATTCAGAATTACAAATGGAAGAGTCAAATCGAGCTCCCCCCCCCCCCNTCACACACACACACACATATAAAGAATTAAAATATAAAGACTCCAATCCTTGTGATTTAGATTCAATTTAGAGAACCATTTTGTTGGCTCATGTTTCCTTGAGTTTTATTTTATTGCTTTTTGTCATTTTCACTCAAACACAACTTTGTCTACTTTTCTATTTCCTAAGTTTTCACTCAAATAGACTTTACAACTTTGTCTACTTTTTTATTTCCTAAGTTTTCACTCAAATAGACTTTTTGTGCGAAATTATTTTATATTCATTTTGATCTAAATGTGACTTTGATTGTTATAGTATTTCAAGTTGGTTACATATCTAACCAAACACAACTTTGTATGCATTCCCATTTCCTAATTTTGACTCAACTATAACCACTATCTTTACTATGTTAATTAAATTTATAAGAATATTGTATATCTAATTACATAAGAATTAAAAACTAAACTTTTAGCTTTGAATTATATAGAACTATTATCTTAAAACATTTTCAAGGGGTAGTGCAGGTATAAGCAACTTTGCTGCTATTTTCACCTTTTTCCTTTCACACTAGGATATCCACTTCTCAATATATTCTTCTTATAAAACTCATTTAATTGGTGTCTCTTTTCACCTTTGGGGAGAATTGCTAGTTATAACATTGGCACAATTTCTCAAACCTCTTATTTTATTTGTGATTAATCAATAATTTAATATTTTTTTGCCATATATGCCAAATATTATCAATTGGGTTTAGTTCAAGTAGTTGTGAGGAGAGTTATCCTCTCCACCTAGGTTCAATTCCTACAAGTGACATGTTGAGATCTTAATGAGTATATTGTTAGAACAACCTTGAGCCTTGTGTTGACAAAGCCTCGAGCTTCTACGGAATCCGGTTTACCCTCTGTACCATCCTCAAAATGAGGGGAAGTGCCTAACAAGTTTCCTTGAGATATGTATTTGTTGAATAAACACACACACACACCTGTGTGTATGTGTGTGTGTGTGTGTGCATGCGTGCCAAACATCACACTCATATGTTCATATGTATCATCTTCTAACCTAGGGAAAAACCCCAAGTACTTCCCCTCATTTTGAGGAAGGTACTTAGGGTAAACCATAGAATCTTAAGGGCACAAGGTTGGTCAACAATAGGGCTCAAATACATTACAATAATATACTCGTTAAGAACTCAACATGTCACTTATGGGAATCAAACTTGGGTGAAAAGGATAACAATCATTCCTCCCAACCACCCGAGCTAAATCCAATTAACAAACTTCACACTCATATGTATCATCTTCCAGTAATGAATCATTAGACACTTAACATATTCACTGGGCAAATTAACCATGATATAAAATAATAATTATTTGTTAACAACAATGGTTAGAATCTGTATTAAATAAAACAATGGGGGTTGCAACCACACCCATGCATCCTGATACAACAAAAAGGGAGAATTATCCTCTAATACTCTTGGCCCTCCACTCTCATAACATGATGGGTTGGAAGGTGAATATTTATTTTTCACAAGCTTCTTGTTGCGATGTCTCACACAATGACTTTATTATTGTTTAACGAATTGGATATATAGAAAGATACACCAAAAAAATGTACACAATTATCAAATGGACTACAAGAGTAGTCAAATTTGGCAAGTGAGCATTGTGAGCCCAATGCATTGTTCCCTTCAAGTTCTCTTTCATGTGTTTCTATTATGGTTTTCCTTCCTCTCGTGATTGATGGTGAGATAAGCCATTGTTTAACAACGTCAATGTCTAAAGGACGTTGGGGGTCTGCCTGTATTGCCTCTTGGATATAGGCATCCTCCTAGGCGAGCTCTGAAATTGCCTCTTCATACAATGATTGTTCATTCTCTTCCTTCTCTACTTCCTTTGCCTCCTCGCACCCTCCTCAACATGATCTTTTAGGGTCTCATCTTCTATGGTCTCTCTTGATTACTTTTCATTTAAAATATCAAAATGATTTGCAGGGGTTTTAGTTGAAGGTGGAGTGGGTGCTTTAGATTGGAAGGGAAAAGTTGTTGGTTCCCTGCATTTTTTATTGACCAATTGCATTCATTTTTGGATCAATTAATTAGGTGTGTTGGCCCTTTCTTGTAATCTATACCAAAGTGACCATACTTATGACAAACATTACACTTGAATGAGTGCTACTCATAGTCCAACTGTTGGAGATGGCACCACCCATCCAAGTTTAGTTAAATGGATTCAAGTAACCCTTTTTCAAGGTCTACTTCAACAAAAATTTGTGCATAATAGTCCTAGAATGCCTTTGGAATGATTATATTCAAGAACATGTTGATGTTGTTTCCTATTGCCTGAAATCTCATATCGTCCTAGAAGATTAATGATATGTGCAAGAGACATATCCACAAAAGGATCGTCATGGAAATGTCCTCCTTGGGTTCAAGTTGAACATCATTCATTCAATACAAACCCCAAGGACCTATAAAGCATGGACCACTTTGAAATATTAGATCTCTATCCTCCTTCAACTGGAACAATAAGGAAATGTAACCCTACCCATAAAGGAAGAAGTGTATTAACCCTCACATCTAAGGAATCCAATATTATTCTACCTAGAGCTCTAGGACTATGTAGCTCGACCATTGCCCCATAAACTTCCCAATCAAAGCTTTATTGGTGAAGAGAAGAGCATGACATCGAGGAGAGGGAGTGTTGATTTTTACTTTCGACACTGTTGAGAACTTCCTCATAAATCATGAGCAGTTTGGTTTAAGGTGAGCTTTATGCTTCATAGCTTGGAACTTTGTGACTTCCCTTTCACACCTTGAATTGTCATCTAGTAATATTGTCGCAATGAACTCTCGATTCTAGGCATTGGGGGAGGTTTAACATTCAAAATCAGAACCTTGGTTGTGGATGAATGTAGCTCGAACTCCCCTCATTTTCTTTCTGAAAATTATTAGTACAAATTGTTATAAAAATCATGATATAAAATAAACATTATATTTAAATATTATTTTTTCACATAAATACTTTCAAAAAAGTTGGTAACAACTAATTGTGAAAAAAAAAAAGTCAAACATACAACTTTATAATATCATCTATAAAAAAAAATTAAAAAATGGCAACAAAAGAAATCAACATACAACTTTATAATATCATCTACAATATTGTTTACACATGGGATTTTTATATGCTTAGAACTAGTGGATGACATTGTCATTATATAAGCCCATTTTTGGAAAAATGTTAGAGCTCATTGAATACGCAATTGCATTTTCTATATGCACATTTTGTAATAGGAGTGCATGAAATCCCCAAAGATGGTGTAACCCTACCAAAGTTGGATAAGTAAAGCGTTTGATGCTTACTTATAAGCGTAAGCGATCCATACAGGGTGAGACTACTTGAAGTGTTTTGTACTATGTGAGTAAAAGATTGATTGAGTTTGGTTTATCTAAATAATCATGTTAATAAAGGTTTGAATAACACAAAGTAAAGGCCCGTGTTTAAATTTTTAATAAAATTCAGATTCCTTTTATAATTTTTTATAAGTTGATAAATATGTTTAAATTAATTATTTAAAATTAAAATTAAATATAGATCTTGTATAAATATGATAGAGTTGCATTTTAAAATATTGTTTTGTTTTAAAAAAAAAATTGAATTTAAAAAAAAGATAAAATATATTTCAATTATAAAAATAAAATTACAAATTACAAATTTATTTTTCATATTCAATTAAAATAATAAAAGTATAATAATAAAAATAATTATTTAAAAATACTATTTTATTTTTAATAAATTAAATTATGTTAGTCACTAAGTGACATGTTAAGTTCTTAATAAACATATAATTGCAATGGTCTTGAACTCTATGTTGACAAAGCCTCAAACTTTTGACTAATCCAATTTAACTAGATATTATTTTCAAAATGAAAATAAATATTTAGCAAATTTCCTAAAAATATGTATCTTATAATGATGAAAAAATGATTAACATCCACTTAATCCAAAATTACAATATATATATATATTTTGCACATAAAAAATTCCTAATTTTATTAAGTAGATATAAAATTGCATTCATAGGTATATACTGGCTATGAGGAAATAACCAAGTATATAGTAACTTGTAATAGAAACACAAAGAGAACAAAAATACATTTTTCAGGTGCCTGAAGCACTTCCCCAATCATGGGTAAAAAGAGTAGAAAAAAAAAAAAAAAAACCAGAGAGGGCCCGAATCTAGCTAATAAGCCACTAAACATAATTACAAACATGAAAAATGGACTGGGAAACACCCTGCATCTAAAGGAAATAAGTCAGCAATTGCACGACCAAGAAAGGACCTCAAAGTGCGGCAACACTACATGCCCAAGAGATGGACCTCAAAGCTCTGACCCAACCTCCACAAAGAAGCAAAAAACTCAGTAATCGTTGCGCAATGCACCATATCCCAAGTCCAGAGACCCAAAACCTAGCCATCATAGCACCGAGAGAGAGAGAGAGAGAGAGAGAGAGAGAGAGAGAGAGAGAGAGCCACCAAGGAAACCCAAAATGGATCAAGTCGAGAAAGACTCTAGATCTGCCGCTCGCAGCATTAGCCAGATCAACGCAGAAGCGAAGCCAATCAGATCCACCAAAATAGCTTTGTCACAGGCAAGTCCAAAAATCTGGGCACCAACGGAAGAGATAACCATATCCGCCCACAAGGGTGAAGCCACCAGCGAAAGCGAGCTATCGTCAGCCAAGCCCGAGTAGAGGCAAAGAAAAAACACCAGCCAAATGAGGAACCAGGTGACAACGACAAGGGAGACGGCTAGGGAAACCCTAGTCGCCCCGATTCCATCGATGAGAACTCCATATGCGGAATATCTCCAAATTTATTGACAAATCGACTGATTTGAGGCAGAATATGTTTCGAGGGTTCAAATACTGAACCGGAGAACGTAATGCCTTTATACCATCTCTAATTTCAGGACCCCTCTTTAAAAATCCGTTCAACCAGACCTGCAAGAGCAACAAAGAGAGTGAAATCCTTCCCACGAACCACATGCAACAACTCAAATCTAGAATGCCCACATGACCATGCGTTGCGTCAACGAGACTTCTGAAGCAAACATCGACTGGTGCAAGCGGCGGCTAGGATAAAACCCTAGTCGCGCCTCTCCAAGAAGGATATATATATATATATATATATATATATATATATATATATGGGCCTAATGGCTAAGAACATGTGTTTCTTACTAAAAGGCCACAAGTTTAAATCCAGAAAGGAGTAAGGTATGTATACCTCTGTAAACTTTATCAGACAATTCACTGAGTAAAAAAGATCTCATACAACAATTTAGTGTCTTTAATAACCTTATATATATATATATATAACCTTTTAATATATTTGGTTGAGATTA
>ML780555.1:320530-361172 GCA_009831015.1 Picea engelmannii | reverse complement strand
ATATATATATATATATATATATATATATATATATATATATATATATATATATATATATATATAATCTCAACCAAATATATTAAAAGGTTATATATTCAACCAAATATGTTAAAAAAATCACAAATTATTTTATTATTATTACATAGTTTATTTAATATTCCGTGAAAAAATTGGAGTCTCTATAATACTACTAATTTTATTATTATTAAGATACCTCGTATTTATTATTTCCATATGATGGATGCAAAATTTTCCTTATCGTTTGGATTTTATTAAAATGGATAAGAATATTGCATATATTCTATTTTTTCATGATTTTTCTTATAAAATTTTATTGATTTTCAAAAAGAGTAATCATCGTCCAGGTCACTTTTCAGGATAATTTCATGTATATTAAAAAGTTAATTTTAAATTTATAATATAAACGAAATTTGTTTCATTTTAATAAACAATTACATCATAAATGAATATATTTACATCAAAATTGAATTTATTTAATGTTAAAAGTTTCAATCTAAAATATAATATTATTTTTGTATATTTAAAAGTTATGTGTATTTATAAACATCAACTTCACATTGACGCGATGTGCATAAAATTTAAAATAAATGGGCTTCATGAAACTTTCAACTTAAAATTTAATATTGTTTTTTAATTATATATACATTTGTTTATATATTATAAACATTTTCTTTTTATATAGAAAACTTTAAGCCTCGAGATCGCATTAAATAAATATAATAACCTAATCCACTTTGACAATGAAAAAGATTCTATGAAATTTGAACTTCATATTTTAACTTGTATTGTCGATACTTTTACTAGGAGGTAATTTTTAAAATTGCCATTCAAATTATAATAATGAAAAATAAAATATAATTAATCTGTGTGTATATGATGATTTGTTGGGTCCATAAAAATGGTACTCAATATTACTTTAATAAAATTTAAATTTTACAAATTTTGATATGTTAGTACTTTAATAAAATTTATTTACAAATTTTGGTATATTGGTGCTTGCATTTATGTCTCGGATATGCATTAATGTTTACACAATAAATTTAAATTTTACAAATTTTGATATGTTAGTACTTTAATAAAATTTATTTACAAATTTTGGTATATTGGTTCTTGCATTTATGTCTCGGATATACATTAATGTTTACACAATAATATTGAAAGTTAAGTATAAATTTAAATTTTACAAATTTTGATAGGTTAGTATTTAATAAAATTTAAATTTTACAAATTTTGGTATATTGGTGTTGGAATTTATTTTTGTGAATATATATTAATGTTTACACAATATACTGAAAGTTAAGTATAAATTTTGAGTGATTTTGGTAAAATAGATACTTCCACTTGAAACATTTTAGCTAAAAGTAATTAGATTGAATATTGTTAACAAAACCAAGGAATCTCCTTTTTCTTGAGTGTTTTCCTTATTCTCCATCTTACCAAGCTTTTGCTTTCTCCTTGTAGTCTTTACTTATTGTATTTTTGGAATTCCATGGGCCATCAATCTTTAGTAGATATTAATATATAAAATCAAATTAAATTAATGATTCCCCATTGGAATTCCACGAGCCAAGGATTTTTTGTGTACATTAATATATAAATTAAATTAAATTAATGTAAATCTCGAAACATTAATCTCGTGACAATAAGAAACTAGTTAAAAAAAACAACTACTTACAACCATTCCAACACTTTAATTACTCGTAAAGATTTAGGGAAAACACAATTTATAGTAACAAAAAACCTACAAAAATCCTTCATCAAAATATGGGATTAATGAGCTTAGAAGTTTCTCATAACACATATATATTTGTCATAATTATTGTTAACTCAAGTAACCCTATGTTAGCATTTTATAGTTGGGATTGTGTAAAAGTTATTCATGAAGTCTTTGATTTACTTTGACTCGTGGAATTGATATTGTTATAACTATATTTCATTAATGTTTCATGTCTAACTCTAATACATAGTTGGATTTTAAAATAAAGATTGTAGAGCATTCAAGTATGCATAAGGTAGTGCCATGTGGGATTTTAAGACGTCTCCACATGTCTTGATAAATCAAAATTTGTAGAGGTCGTTGTGGTGGTTGTTGATATTATGGTAGTTGCGGGAGGTATTAACCTCCATGTGTAACCCTGACAAGAATATAATATTTTGGAAAGCAAGAAGAAACCCTAAAGCATTGGACATAACCCTATAAGACAAGTCGACTAAAGAAAATAATTAATATTGAGTCTTTAGCCTCCAGAAAGAGAAGTTGGCCCAGACAGTTAAGAAAGAGCAGTATAAATACAGGATACCAGAGCTCATTTGTACACACATAGCTCGCAATTGCAGAAATCTAGTGCGCACTGCAGAAATTTAGTAAGTGCGCAAGTCTGGAGAGTAGTTGTAGCTGCAGCTACTTCAACTTGTATTTTCGGATTTAGGCTTGGACTTTCTCTTGGTTATGGTTTGAACTTTTTGCCTTGTGCGCTAGCTTTGGAGAGAGGTACACTACATTGATTGGCTATTAGGCCAAGGGTTTGCTTCCAAAATTATTCTCTGTCAAGGTTGAGGTGCTCAGGGGTGGCTTCGGCCTATGGTTGGGTGACAATATTGCTATATTGTCTATGGTTAAACGAGCACACCTACTTTTCTAACAGGTTATGGGTCCACACTATCTTCGGACAATCTAACCGCTATAAGATAGATTGGGAGGATTTGATCAGTTACAGTTGCAATTGCAGTCAAAGTTTTTGATGCAGCAACGAAACCCTAACCCTCTTGTTGAGGCACCTTAAGTGAAGAGATTGACCTAATTTCTAGATAGCCTAGTGCGCCCCTAACCTAGCGCACCTCCTGGTACTCTTAGTAAGCTAAGACGTCAAGTTTGAGTTTTTGGTCAAAGTCAAAGATTGACCAAGTCAAGGCAGTCATGACTTACTCTATGAAGTCAGAAAACAAGTTAGAAGGGGCTTCTAACTTTAGAGCATGGAAGACAAGGATTGACCTCATCCTTGCTAAGAATAAATTGTTGGATATCGTGAAAGGAAAGATCGTGGAACCACAGTTTGAAGAAGGAAAAGAGAAGGAACCTCAAAACGTTGCAATTATGGAGAAGTTCAAGGACAATGACATCAATGCCATGAGTATCATAGTGGACTTTGTAAAAGACCACTTGATACCCTACATCTCTCATATTGACTCGTCTAAGAAGATGTACGATGCCATAACTAACCTCTTCTCAGTCAGAAACATTGGATAAGTAATGAGTTTGAAGAATGAGCTCTGTGACATGAAAATGAATGATGATGATAGCATAACATCATACCTTGTGAGAATCTCTCAGTTAAGAGATTAACTACAAGCTATTGAAGATATAATTTCAGAGAAGGAACTGGTAAATATAGTACTCAATGGCCTTCCCAAGACATGGGATGCATTTGTCGCAAGCATGAACACAAGAAAGGAGTATCCCACATCTGAAGAACTTTGGACTTGTTGTGCACAAGAAGAATCAAGGATTAGCGCAAAAGAGAAATTCCAAAGGAAAGATGATGATCAAGCCTACACAACAAAGTTCAAGAAATTCAGGAATAAGAAGAAGTTGGACTCAAGGAAGAAACCAAATCAAGAGAAGGATATGTCGAAAATACAATGCTTCAACTGTCGAAAATATGGTCACTACAAGAATCATTGTCTTAAGTTAAATAAAATGAAGGAAACACACAAAGCAACAATTGTCGAAGAAAAGGAACCCTCAAAGAAAGTCAAACAAGATGAAGCAAATTTCTTCTTCTAGTCAAGGTAACAATATTCTTCTGTAACATAGTCCTTGTACATACCATCTTTACATAGTTCTTGTATATCTATTTCTTAGAAGATAATATGGTCAGTCAAACAACACCTATGGAAAAATAACAAGATAAGGATTACTATTACGATGATTACTAGTCAAGTAATGTATCTGAAAAGATGAAGTACGTTGACAATCCTTGGTAACAATTCCTATGGAAGCTATTATATAAGTAACAACTACCAGATAAGACGAAATCATAATCAAACTTGAAGAAACCCATAAGAAGTCAAAACAGAAAGAAGTCAGCAATCAAGAGGAAATTAGAAAAAGATTTGTGACACTTTGCAGAAGGCAATAAAGATGCAGACGGAAGCATGGACTCTCTTAGATAGAGGGGGTTGATTATAGAATTCCAAAAAGAAGAGCATGCATTCATACATGAAACAAGGATTAGGAGGGAGCTAATCCTAAATGATATGATCCATTGAGGATTATGAAGTATATGTCCATGTTCCCATTGAAAGTAGCAGCCATGATAAGAAACACGTGTTCAGAAGAAGTCTTCTTCGAAAAGAAGCCTTAAAGTATCCTTAGTTGTCCATCTACATCCATGATCCTATGATGAAGGGAAGAAGTTGGAATCTTTAGGGCATGGAATCTATAGAAGACTCCATGGACCCAAGAGCTAAAGAGAAACATGAGGAAGAACATGAAGATTCCAAGAAAGAAAGAAAATCCAGAACAACCAGTTATTATACCGAGAATCACAAGACTACCAGCTTGGTTTGAACCCACTAGAAGCAATCAAGCTGAAGAAATGGAAGTTATGATAAAGAACAATGTATGTAAGAAAATGTGAAAAATGCTTGTGAATGGAAGCATTGCAAGATTCAGAGGTTCTTCTAGAAGAAGGGAGAAAAACTATAACGACATCTCACTAGTATCCATGGATTGGACTTTACATGAAAAAGATTGTTCTTCCCAAATAAAGCAAGAGAGAAAGAAGATTATACCAAAAAGAGACCCATGTATGCAGATATAAGAAGACCTTGTATGGATTCAAACAACCTGATGCAGAGTATCTCATATACAACAGAAGTGTGGTGAAAACTTTCTATAACAGAGACAACGTATCATAATAGTTACTCAAAAGTCTAAGATGATGGATTGTTAATCCATGGAAAACTCTCACGATGACAGAAGAAGTGCTACTTGGATATGTTTCAGTTTGAGCTTTGCCATGATGTCATGAGCTAGCAGGAAACATAAGTGTTGGACTCGACCATGATATATTGTAATGATCAGAGCTATATGAAGCCTTCAGAGAAAACCAGTGTTCCATGATAGATCGAAGTTCATTGAGATCAAACATTATATTCTTCGTGATGAAGTCCAAAAAAGAGAAGTGGTTCTCCAATATATCTCCACAGATGAGCAGATAGAAGATATTTTGGTAGAGCCTCTGTCCAAGGTGAAAAGTTTGCGTACTTAAGAAAAAGTTGGGGCTCATGGAGACGACTTCCTTATTGAAAAAGGAAGAGATTACTCCTAGGTTGGGAGGGAGCATTGATGTGTTATTGATTTATGGATAGTCATTTTTCACTTCAAAAAATGGTCCAGGATGAGCAGTTCCTCTCCAGTTCAGAAAGTGGTTTGAGATTTCTGACGGATAGGCATTTTCCAGTTTGGAAAATGGTTCAGATCGACCATTCATTTTCGTAATGAAAATGGTTTGATAGATTGTTTATGTACCATATACAATGATTCCCCTTATGGTCAGTGTGGGGGAATGGTCTAGGACAATCGTTCTTCTTGGCCATCACTCTGAGTAGTGGTCAAATATAATGATCTGCCTCGTTGAGCAGTCATTCTTTCGAAGTTCACGGTTGTGAGCAGTTTCGAAGCATGGTTCATTTTGGAGGTTGGTGTAGGACAGTCATTTTCTCAAGAAATGGTCTGGACAATCATTCCCTAGGGAAAAATCATTCTCTCCAGGTTGCACTATGATTAGTGCCATAGGAATGGCCCAGTTAGGTGAATGGTTCAGTTTCAACAATCAGGGACAAGAATTCCCTAGGGCATACTCATTCTCTCCATGTTGCACTATGATTAGTGTCGGAGGAATGGCTCATTTAGGTGAATGTTCCAGGCTCAGAAATCAGGGACAATTATTCTTCTATGCTTGAGAAGAATAGTCCAGATAGCCCATGGCTGATGTTTTACCTTCTGAGGGTAGATGCTCTTCCAGATGTCACAGATGTGAGTGGAAGAATGGCCCAGATGACTTAGTTTGTATCATGATATTGTTATGCAGGTTGATATCGAATGATATGATCACTGTGGAGACTGTATGTCTTTGGACAATAGTTGTATGCCACTGTGTTGGATGTGTTCCACTGTTTGTGACTATGTGTCACTTATCAAGTAGTTGTGTGCTACTTGGTGTGGTTGTGTACCATTGGATAGTAGTTGTGTACTGTTATGGTTAGATACAGTTGTGTTATATTGAATGTCATTGTTCTGATTGCCATGAAGACTATCAATAGTGTTGGAAATTATTACCAGCTAGATGGATAGTCAGTGTATGGTCCAGGACTGTTATTCTTCTAGGACATATGTTTGAATTAGAAGAATAGTCCTTGTATCCCATGACATGGATTCCAACATCTATTGGAGCAATTATTCTTCTAGGACATATGTCCGGATTAGAAGAATAGTTATTGTATCACTTTGTGGAGTGAGTGACTTATTCAACATCATTACTTAGACGGAGTATGGATTAGAGAGATGATGTAGTTGATGTTGTCATATGATACTGATAGTGATGACGGTGCTCATGATTTAATCATGAGATAGATGATGCTATTGGTTGAATGGTATGTTTGTGCATAATACCATTGCCTTCAATACCTCCCTAGCTAGGAGGGAGTGTTGATATTGGTAGCTGCAAGTGGTATCAACCTCCACGTGTAACCTTTAAAAGAATAGAATATTCTGGGAAGCAAGAAGAAACCCTAAAGCATTGGACATAACCCTAGAAGACAAGTCGGCTAAAGAAAATAATTAATATTGAGTCTTTATCCTCCAAAAAGAGAAGTCGACCCAAACAGCTAAGAAAGAACAGTATAAATATAGGATACCAGAGCTCATTTGTACACACACAGCTCACAATTGCAAAAATCTAGTGCGCACTGCAGAAATTTAGTAAGTGCGCAAATCTGGAGAGTAGTTGCAGCTCCAACTACTTCAACTTGTATTTTCGGTTTTAGGCTTGGACTTTCTCTTGGTTATGGTTTGGACTTTCTACCTTGTGCGCTAGCTCTGGAGAGAGGTACGTTACATTGATTGGTTATTAGGCCTAGGGTTTGCTTCCATGATTATTCTCTGTCAAGTTTAAGGTGCTTGGGGGTGGCTTCGGCCTATGGTTGGGTGAAAATATTGCTATATTGTCTATGGTTAAACAAACACACCTACTTTTCTAATAGTGGCGTGGTAATCTCCTTTTGGCCAAGATCACTTCCTAGTGTTATTGACGATGTCATCAGAGTTGTTGTGACAATAGACAGACTCGCATGTGGAACCTTTTGATTGGTCCTAATTGTTTATTGATATGAACGTTCTTCATGTTATACAAATGTCACATGTCACGATCCTTTGTTTACAGACCCTTGTGCATTCCTTGGCAATGTCTTCCAAATCTATTTCAAAAAGCACATATCCAAAAAGTTTTATATAATTTGGTTTTGGCATTTTGTTGGTTCACTGAAATAAATTTGTATTGTGACAACATAAGGGGATGATTCCACCCAAGGACCTAGATAAAAAAACATTATAAAATAGGTTAGATAGTGTGTTGAGTCCGAGGAAAATGTTATGCAAGTGAAGAATACAAAGAACCCTAAATCAATGTTGTGAACAAACTCAAATTCCTTAGCAATTCAAACTTTGGGTGTAACCAGTTACGTGGGAAGACTTATGTAGTGATTATATAAGAAAAAGTGGATCCATCAAACCTTTTTATATTTTCATTAAACTATGCCTTAACTACAATCATTGAACTCAAAATGGACCCACACTTTCTACTTCTAATCATCGTATTGCCACATTGAACACCCAAAATGACACAAGCTCCTCTTTTCCTTTTGCAACATGTCCAATCACCATTGTTTTTTCTTGGACATTCCCTTTAACCATTTTGCAATTATGCAAATTATGACCAAGACTTTATACACTCCCACTTCCATTTTTCATCGTTCCTATTCATTGATTAATTATTAAAGCAACACTCTAAGCGTGCTACAAAGTGGCCCTTTGTTGGTTGCTTAGAATGCAGGAGCAAGAATTGGTATTTTTGGCTTGAGATTGTTGAAATTTTGGTATGCTCGTTTAACCATAAAAAAATGTCACATCATTGTCACCCAACCATGGGCATTCACATATGCTAGCTCCGAGCACACTAACATTTACTTAGAATAATTCTGGCAAGCCTACTCTAGAACCAACAAATAAAACCTAGCTACTAACTGCAACAACAACTCATGACAAGTAGAACGCTCCTTCTCCAAGGGTAGCGCACAAGAGAGAGAGTCTCCATATCCATAGAACAAGTACCATACACAACTGCAATAGTTGTAGCTGCACTACTCTCTCAAACTTGCGCCATACTTAGAAAGAATATCATCAAGAGTATCACCAAGAGAATCACCAAGAATATCACTTGATAATGCTAGAGAGAGACCAAGACCGAGAGATGACCATACACCCTTATTCCTCCTTGCAACTGCAACTACAACTCTCCACAAGACTTGCGCTCTAATTGGGTGTACAAATGAGCTAAAACGTCCTTTATTTATATTAATATTTCCAATGATTTTTCTGGCTGGGCCGACTTGACTTTCTGCTAATTATATTTTCTATTTATATTTTTCCTATGGAGCCGACTTGTCATTCTGGAAGATAATATTCCAATATTATTTATTCTGCTAGGCCGACTTGTCATTCTGGAAGATAATATTCTGATATTATTTATTCTGCTAGGCCGACTTGTCTTCTAGGGTTTTCACACATATATTTAATGGTTTACTTGCTTCCGGAATATTCTATTCTAAGTCATAGGTTACACGTGGAGGTTAATACCTCCCGCAACTACCAAAACATCAACACTCCTCCTTAGTTAGGGAGGTATTAACTAAGATGGTCTTCATATAGATTGGTCTCAAACACATCCATCCATCTCACATGGCATGGGAAAGACTCACATGGTCTTGCAGACCAGTCTACATGTAGCATCACCATAACCACACAACCAATCATATGATCAAACAGATTATGTAACAAGTATCACCATCATAACCGCACATTAGCCATCTAGCTGGAAAACACCTCCAACTGATATGAAAATGATCTTTTAAAGACTTTGGTTAAGTTTATTCATGAGTTATTTTACCATTTAGGATTTAAAAAGAAGAAGAAGATTTAATGAAAGAATGTTGCAGCCATCATAAAGAAATCAGAACAGAAAATATACTATAAGAACAACAAACCATAACGCCAAATATTGATAATGGAGTTCGACACAAATTTGCCTACGTCTCCAGGCCTTTGTCTTTAGTGCGAGGCTTCTTATTAATCTTCAATGCTTAAAACATGTATCAAATTTACATCAATTTGGTCTCTGATAGACTCTGTTGTGTTCTTCTCTATCTCAGGAACCTAATGCAACAGACGACACTGAAAAAGGTGGAGTAGAACTCTCGAAAATGGCCTCCAAAGCTCGCTTCCTCAATGGCTTCCCTGCATAACAATGGCTTGAACTTCACAAATTATTCATCATTTTGTTGTACATTCCCTCCCAAAACACTCAAACATGCTTTGTTTATATAAAATTTGAGTTGGGGGTCGAAATCCCAACTTCCCCCCTCTTTCTTGGCTCTTTTTGGACTTGGATCCCATTTTTTAGGCAAAAATCCACTAAAATCAGGCCCAAATTTGGTAAAATCTTCCAAATTTGGCCAAATCCACCAGATTTAGCACAATTGGCGCAACCCTCAAATCATGGGCTCCTGGTCATATGGCGTCCCTTGTGATCATGGCCCTAAAATTTCGACCTAGACCACATTGGGCAAATTAGGGATGCCACGTGGTGCCCTCTGATTGGGCCACGTGTCACCCCTTGATTGGCCCGAGCCATGTCATCCCGCCACATCAGCCTACCTAGCCAGCCACCACGTCAGCATGTGTACTGCCACATCAGCGTTTGTACTGCCACGTCAACCTGTCCAGTCAACTGCCACGTCAGCCTCCATATTGCCATGTCAGCCTGCCTAGTAAGTTGACCCTTATATCGATCTTATTATGTTTCATTATGACCCTTATATGAAACAATTTTCATCTATCTTCATAATCATCACTTGTCAAACCAATTGTTGTGAGCTTAGTCTCATCACTTGAATATGACCCCAAGTCTGTTGGATGTGCTGTCGCTGCAACTTTTCGCCTCCCTTTCCTCTCTTTGAACCACTTTAGTTTCTTCTCTGGGTGCAATTGCCAGCAATGTTCATCGTCGTGCCCTTCTTTCTTGCAATGCTTGCAAGAGAGCTTCTCTTCCTTCACTGTTGCTAATTTTGGTTTCTTCCCATTCCCTTTTCCTTTGCCTTCTTTCTTTGAAGATGATTCCTCTAATACACTAACTCCAAATTTTCTTGTTTCAATATATGTTGCTTGAACATAAACCTCATCGAGATTATTAGGTCCAAACATAAATACGGTATTACAAATATAAGCAGGCAAACCTCCTATATACTTCATAAGAGTTTCTTGTGTAGTAAATGGAACATCTAATGTCAAAGCCATCTTACAAAATTCATCTGTATATTCTTGCATCGATTGTCCTTTTCTTAACTTAAAACTTTGTCATTTAATTAAAGCCTTTTCCTTATATCCCAATGGATAGAACTGTTTTCTAAGTGTGGAAATAAAATCATGCCATGATGGAAAAATCCTACCAACTTGTTAAGTTCCATGTTGCATCTTACTTTGCCACTAGATGAGAGTTGTGCCTTTAACACAAAGCGATGCCAATCTGATTTTGGTTGCCTCATCTTTGATTTGTTGCACATTACAATATACCTCCATCTGTTTAACCCAATTATCAAGTTTCTCAGCATTAACTTCGTCATCATACTTAGGCAAAACAATTTTTACATCAAGTTTAAGTAATGGCATATCAGGCTTATGTTTATGAGAATGAGAATGTTTTCTTGTAGAAGTAGTGTTAAAAGTAGAACTTGAACTTGAAGAAGAAGAAGAAGATGGAGATGAAGGAGAATTAGGAGGAGTGTTAGGAGTGTGTCCTCCACCTTCACTTTTTTGTTTTGATGGTTCACCATGACCAGGTTTCTTTCGTTCTATGTAATCATCATATAACACCTTCACCATCTCTGACATAGCAAATAAAGTCTTTCGAAAATCTTTCTCTTCTTGAGAAAGTTCCTCTCCAGATGCCATGCTCTTCCTTCGCAATTCTCGTTCAATCTCAGGAATGAAATCTGCAAGTTTTCCTTCTCCCTTTTGAGACTTAGATCTCGTGAGCATTCAAAACCTGAAATTTTCCTTGGTAATCATGCAAACTCAAACAACCAATTGTCAACCTGCTCTAATACCACTTGATCCGAAAATGATCTTTTAAAGACTTTGGTTAAGTTTATGCATGAGTTATTTTACCATTTAGGATTTTAAAATAAGAAGAAGATTTAATGAAAGAATGTTGCAGCCATCATAAAGAAATCGGAATAGAAAATAGACTATAAGAACAACAAACCATAACGCCAAAGATTGATAACAGAGTTCAACACAAATTTGCCTATGTCTCTGGGTCTTTGTCTTCAGTGGGAGGCTTCTTATTAATCTTCAATGCTTAAAACATGTATCAAAATTACATCAATTTGGTCTCTGATAGACTCTGTTGTGTTCTTCTCTGTCTTGGGAACCTGATGCAATAGACGACACTAAAAAAGGTGGAGTAGAACCCCCGAAAATGGCCTCCAAGGCTTGCTTCCTCAATGGCTTCCCTGCATAAAAATGGCTTGAGCTTCACAAATTCTTCATCATTCTAATGTATTTTCCCTCCCAAAACACTCAAACATGCTTTGTTTATATAAAATTTGAGTTTGGGGTCGAAATCCCAACTTCCCCCCTCTTTCTGGGCTCTTTTTGGGCTCATATCCCATTTTCTAGGCAAAAATCCACTAAAATCAGGCCCAAATTTGGCCAAATCTGCCAGATTTAGCATAATTGTCGTAGCACCCAAATCCTGGGCTCCTGGTCATACGACACCCCTTATGACCAAGGCCCTAAAATTTTGACCTAATCCACATTGGACAAATTCGGGCTACCACGTGGTGCCCTCTAATTGGGCCACATGTTACCCCCTGATTGGCCCGAGCCACTCATAGCTGCACATTAGCCATCTAGTTGAAAAACACCTCCAACACTACTGGTTGGCCCTCCAGGTAGTAACCTCTGATGCTACTGATCGACACTCTAACCGCGAATCATTTTTGACACTACAGGTCGACATCTAGTTCATATAGAACTAGTAACTCATCAGCTCACACAGAATCTGACTCAAAAATTTAACACTCTCTCTTAATGAGGAAGGTATTCCTCTTGGCATGATCATCATCATTGCTTCTGTGCTTCTACACACCTCGACCATTGTCTTGTTGAATTTCATGAATCCATACATCATAACAAGTTATGCACTTTCACTAGTCTTTCGTACTGGAGTAACACACCAACCTGCACTAGGATAACATACTAGCCTGCGTTGGAGTACCAACCTACGTTGGGGTAGAATATGAGCTTGCGTTGGAGTACCAACCTGCGTTGGAGTATCATACCAGCCTACATTGGAGTACCAACCTGCGTTGGGGTAGCATACTAGTCTGCGTTGGAGTACCAACCTATGCTGGGGTAGCATACTAGCCTGCGTTGGAGTAACAACCTGCGCTGGGGTAGCATACCATCCTGCGTTGGAGTACCAACCTGTGCTGGGGTAGCATACCATCCTGCGTTGGAGTACCAACCTGCGGTGGGGTAGCATACCATCCTGCGTTGGAGTACCAACCTGCGTTGGGGTAGCATACCAGCATGCGTTGGAGGTTGGAGTACCAACCTGCACTGGGGTAGCATACCAGCCTACGTTGGAGTACCAACCTATGCTAGGGTAGCATACCAACATGCATTGGAGTACGAACCTGCGTTGGAGTATCTCCCACTACTGGGGATCTCATCACTTCCCTCTATTGGGGATCACTTCCCACTACTATGGAACACATCTCACTACTGAAGAAAAACATTTGTACCACTCCAAGCTTGTCCCTGACAAAGGCTTGGTCAACATATCTGCTACATGTTCGTCGGTAGCAATATACTGGAGCAAGTGTCTCGTCATAGTCTTCTCCCTCTTACTAGGAGAACCCTCTAGAAACAAATCAGGCTTTGCACATCTCTAGGCTATTTATCTGCAACATGCTTGATCTTGAAGATCAACTTGGAAGTCATCACCGACTTCCCTTTTGGTCTTAGAACCAAGGAAAATATATCTATCCCAGTCCTTCTGACTGGCTTCCTCCTCGATCACTGTAGCAAAGTCTACTGAAGCAAGTGAATCTTCCCATAAGATCTCATATCTCCTCAAAGCCTCTGAAGCTTTGATCTAGCCTTCTAAACCCATGGCATATTTCTGTCAGTCCTGGAAGATGTCTCTCTCTTCCATCTGAATCTGAAAGTATCCGAGTCTCCATTCTCCTTTTGAATCTTGACTCCCTCTGAGTCTGTATAATGTTTGGAGCCATCTTCTCCCTTTGTGTGTGATGATTTCCTCTGAAGTATCATGTGAAAGGTCATGGGGAGGCTGATACTCCCTACTAGAAGGTGAGGGTTGAGTCCCTCTAAACTCTAGCTCCTTCTAAGTTGGTACTCAGTGGGGTCGTCTGCCTCACCACCAGTGGAGCCATCTTCTCCTCATGATATGGCTCATCAATGCTATATAGATTTGCATCCTGCAAAGTGTCACAGAACCATGTTGGTCTCTTCCTAGTTACTGCAATGATTATGGGTAGGCCCTTATGGCTCTACTAACTCTTCCTGATCTGAGGAGTGATCAACTGCATAGAGGGATTTGTCCGGTTATCCTTGGAGCCTTCTTCTCCTTGCAATCTATCTCTATACGAGATACTCAATATCCCACAAAAGTACCACTCTTTGTCTTCTTCTTCTTCAGTACATGGATTTATACGGTTGTGTATACAACTTCTTATATGGATAGTCTGCTCCGTGTCTCAAACTAGAGACCATCTAATATGTTTCCTCTTGCAACCGTCACTATAGCTCCCCTTAGAGTTATCACCTGTGACCTACCCAGAATGAGGACAACAAAGGGGAAAACAATAGACAAGAATAATACTCTTATAATAAAAACAAGAACGAGAACAATAATCACAATAGCTCCTTCTCATAGCTATTTCTTGTGACCTTCCTGGAACAAGAGCCAAAATAAAAATACAATAATAAGAAATAGGAACAACACTCTTCTAGTGTTGTGATCAATCATTTCTCCAAGGTGACCTCCATGTAATTTAAAAAATAACCGGGAAACAAAACAAGAAGTATCTTCTAGAGGAGATGTTAGTTCATCTTGCGACCAAGTACACAAATCATTTACATCAATAGTACTCACATGCTGCCAAGTATTCATTGTATCTAGCAGTAATAGATCCTTTCAAGGATTGTTGTCACAACTAGTAATGTAGCAATTATTAAACTTGATATGTGCAAATTAGAAACTTATTAATTTAATCAATCAAACCTAGAACCTGGAGTCTTATCTTCAAGAACATGTGTTGTGATTTTATTCTGAGTCTCCTTCACTCAAGATGACAAGGATTCTCTTCAACCTATCCCCTGTACTTAAGACAATATGCTTTCTTGACAGAAATCTGAGTTAGAGAATATAATGCAAATAAACTCTAAAAATCTCAACCTTAATCAATCTAATACTTTGCAAATTGGAAACTTTTAAACTTGATATGTGCAAATTGGAAACTTATTAATTTAATCAATCAAACCTGAAACCTGGAGTCTTATCTTCAAGAACATGTGTTGTGATTTTATTCTGAGTCTCCTTCACTCAAGATGACATGTATTATCTTCAACCTATCTCGTGTACTTAAGACAATATGCTTTCTTGACAGAAATATGAGTTAGAGAATATAATGCAAATAAACTCTAAAAATCTCAACCTTAATCAATCTAATACTTTGACTAGAGTCAACTTATAACTTTAACTTTGAACAATGGTTACTATGATAATCATAACTTCAATAGATCAAAATACATCTAGATGTTCATAATGCCATAACAACTAGAGGTATATGAAAATAATCAAGCCTGGAGTGCGTTGTTCCTCTGAATGTGTTGGATTCGAGATCCCTATGGATCTACGATTGTAAGAGATCCCTTCTCCTACAATCACATTCAAAATAGTGATACCATTTAAATATATATAAGTACATACCTTCGGTAGCATTGACACACAATGGCACCATTCGACAGTGGTGACAAGCAACGATGAACCTTAAAACTTCAAAGGTGCTCAAACTTGTAATCTAAAGGTAGTTGGAGATGTGCTAGGGTAAGGCACACTAGGAAAACCAAAGATTAGTCCCAACACTTTACAAAAAATTTAACTGCAACTAGTGTTGCAACTAGTACTGTAACTGGTGCTGCAACAGGCACTGCAACTGGTGTTGCAACTAGCATTGTAACTGGTGTTGCAATTGACACGAAGCAACTGGCACGAAGCAACTGGCACAAAGGAACCAACATGGATGAACTAGAACGTAGGAACTAGCACTGCAACTGCAACTGATATTGCAGACCTAGGGTTTTATGAGGAAACCCTAATTTCTCAACTTCAAAAATTTGCAGATTTGATCCGGGGGAAGAGATGCACCCTACTTAAGTGAACTTCTTAGTGAGTTCAGTATGTGCTAAGTGAGCTTGACAATGGGGGAAACTGAGGATCTTCTTTCCAATGGTTAGACTGTTACGAAGGAAACCAACTTTGAAACCATGTTGAAATTTTCGTATGCTCGTTTAACCATAGACAATGTCACATCATTATCACCCAACCATAGGCATTCACATATGCCACCCTTGAGCACACTAACCTTTACTTAGAATAATTCTGGCAAGCCTACTCTAGAACCAACTGATAAACCCTAGTTGCTAACTGCAACAACAACTCATGACAAGTAGAATGATCCTTCTCCAAGGGTAGCGCACAAGAGAGAGAGTCTCCATATCCACAGAACAAGTACCATACACAACTGCAACAACTACAACTGCACTACTCTCTCAGACTTGCACCATACTTAGAAATAATATCACCAAGAGTATCACCAAGAGAATCACCAAGAATATCACTTGATAGTGCTAGAGAGAGACCAAGACCAAGATATGACCATACACCGTTATTCCTCCTTGCAGCTGCAACTACAACTCTCCACAAGACTTGTGCTCTAACTGGGTGTACAAATGAGCTAAAACGTCCTCTATTTATATTAATCTGTCCAGTGAATTTTTTGGCTGGGCCGACCTGACTTGCTGGTAATTATATTTTTTGTTTATCTTTTTCCTGTGTAGCCGACTTATCATTCTGGAAGATAATATTCTAATATTATTTATTCTGCTAGGCCGACTTGTCTTCTAGGGTTTTCACACATCTGTTTAATGGTTTACTTGCTTCCAAAATATTCTATTCTAAGTCATAGGTTACACGTAGAGGTTAATACCTCCCGCAGCTACCAAAACATCAACACAAATTTGGTACAATCACTTGGAATTGGTGGAATCGTAGATATTAGATGTTTACATTACACAATTCGACTCTAATAAGGGTATTCAATGGCGCCAAGTCAATTTCCACAACAAAAAACAATAAGCTCATCAATCCAATATTACAATTTCAATAAACATTACTTGATTAGATTCCAGTAATAACAAGCTCAGAAAAAAATTCTAATTGTAAAACATTTGACCTTGTTCATTATTAAATATCTTAAACACAAGACATAGATCTTAATTAATTTAATCACATAATATATGTTATTTCTTTCCCTTTAGTAAAGGGGTGTTTCAATTTTTTTTCGAAGGAAAAATATGCATTTTTTTATTCAAAATAAGATTAAAAACACTCTCTTTAGGTGCACTTGGCACATTACACATGTTTGGAAGAATGATAAAGGTTGTTCATTGTCCAAAATCACTGATAAAATCATATAATCTCCAAAATATACTAGCAATGTTAAATTAGTGTAGGCCTCTAGGCTTGTCTATTTAATTACTATTATGTTCTTGTTATGTTCTCATTAGATAATACCCATATAATTCAGAGTGCAATCATCTAGTGATCTATGTCAAATTTAAAGAAACAAAATAAAACTTTGTCCTAACACCTTATAAAGGTTGTTGATATGTTGTAGTGTTACCATCCAATGACTCGTCCAAAAAAAGTTTTCCACCTAAGATTCATAGTCCTACTTTAGATAAAGAGTTTGCAATTATGTTTAGTTCCTTGAATACATGCAACTATGCGATCTATTCAAACGAAAGTGCAATCACCTTTAATTGATCAACCAAAGAAATCGAGGTGATATCGCATACATTGTTTTTTTATTGTTCATTAAATTAATTACTAAAAGGGAGTCACCAAAAACCTGTAGCTGATGAATCCCTGAATTTCGTGTGATCTTCAAAAGGGCCCTCGGAGCCATAAAATCCCCATAATTATTAGTGCCCCTACCCATATTTTCCTTGAACTATATATAATGACTATCAGAGAGATATAATAAATAAACCAAATTGGTAATGGAATTCGGGCCTTGATAGGCACCATAAACAAAACCCCATGGTATTCCCTTGTTAATCATGATCCTTCCAAATGTTGATGCCTGCCAATCTTTTGGGTTGTTTTATATTGTGAATATGTAGCACATACCTGAGATGAGACCTAAAACGTCGGTATGACCCTATCCTCAAACAATAAGTTGTTGAGAGCAACCCAGATTCCCCAAAGTGCCAAGTAGAGAACAATTATGACTTTCTTCAATTCCAATCGATCATACCAAACTCCAAGATGAGTAACAATGTCTGCACCACTCCATATATCACATAAACTTGATTCGCAGTCCAAATCCCTCCAAACCCGTCGAGCAAATATATAGTCCACAAATAGATATGTAGTAGTCTTTGCCCCTTTCTTACAAAAAATATAGATATTGGGGCCCACCTTATTTCTCTTATGTAACATCTCCTACGTAAGAATCTTGTTTTTCAAAGCAAGCCATATTAAAATCTTTGTTTTCAATGGTGCCCTGTTTTTCCAAATTTTGGTCCACCACCACTGAACTACCTCGCCATTATTCTCCTAAAGGGATTTGTAGCCCAAACTAACATCAAAACATCTCCTAATCTTTTTTTTTACCCACACCAGTTCATTAGAACCTTCTCTAAGGTAGATGTGTGCTCTATTCAATTCAAGAAGGTAGGAGTTCCAAGTATTAATGTCTGCACCCATGAATCCCAAATCCTGTGCTATCAACCAACCTTGTTTCCAGATGTCCTAGATCCCCCACCGGATTTAACAGACAACAACCTATGTCTTGTATTAATCTTACCTTATGGAAGAAAGGCATTATTACCACAACCCATAATGGTATCCACACCAATCCTCACCTGACCACCACCATCCACTTTCCAAGCCAAATATGAACCTATGGCATGAAAGGACTAAACCGATTCCTTTTAGTTATTTGAGACATTCTTGATGCTTTTCTTTTCACTACAGATCCAATCCAAAAGAGTACCAGTAGCAATATATTTTTGTAGTATTATCCTCTTATGGAGGTGCCTCTCCTTAGTGATCATGTTCCACAAGGTCTTTGCAGCCAAAGAGTAACAAAAAAAACATGAATATTCTTGAGTCAACAATCCCCTCATCCTCAGGTTGGGCTATTGCTTGCCATTTTGCCAAGTGAGCCCCCACCATGTCAAAATTTCATCTCCATAGGAAGTTAAAGCAGAGCTTTATGATATTCTCCAATAAGCGTTTGGGGATGTGAGCTAATGAGTGTTAGTAAACAAGTATGGCTTCTAAAACGAATTTAACAAGTACAAGCCTCCCATCCCTAGTAAGTCATCGATTACACCATAATTTTTTTTTTTTTTTTTTTTTAATTTGTCTTGGCCAGTAACCAAGCCCAATCCTCCTTACCATAGTCATTTGGTTTGATGTTATATCCAAGGTACTCAAGTCCCTCATTCAATTCCACTAACCCGAAAGGGAAGTAATTCCTCGAGTTTCGTGACACTCTCTTCGATAATTAATTGAAAACTATAACAAACTTATCTAGAATTATCTCCATTTTTATAGCTTTACAATATAATTGTAGAAGCTCCTTATAATTTCTCGCCTCTTAAATAGAGCCATTTGAGAATAATAATTCATCATCCACAAACAATAAATGTGTAAGAAATTCATCACTCCCAATCTTGATGCCCTGAATAGTTGTGTTAAGCTTTGCTTCAGACATTGACCCGTGCAAGCCCTTGACCATCCACATAAATAGATAAAAAGACATTGGACACCCTTATCTTAAGTCTCTTAAAAACTAAAAAAAAAACATTATTTAAGTTAATTCAAAGTACAAATATAAGACGCTCATCTTTAACTCTTTAAATATCATCCATTAAAAAACAAAAAAAATCATAAAACTATGAAAAAATACACTTTCCACACCTTATAATTGTAATTAAGTCTAATATCCTCATAAAACTACAAATATCATCTAATATGTCACCACTTACACACTTTGAGAAAGAATTTCACAACTCATTGAGTCATACATTCCTACAAAGTTTGAAAGTGACTATGATTTACTTTTGAGTAATTATTGATGCTTTACCAAAGACACAAAGAGTAAGTAAAAGGTCCTCATTAAGTAAAAAACCCAATTTTGCAACTACAAACAACCATATCATATCATATATTAAATATACTTTTTTTCCCACTTGTAAAGGAGGGGTGTTAACATAATTCAAAGTACATGGTGAATTTTGCCTCTCATTTTTAGCTCCCATTCCTTGGGATGTCAACCACTATGGAGAAAAAACAAAAGGGTTTCATGGAATTATGAGCACAATACACTTTCCACACTTTATACTCAAATTTGGTCTAAGGTCCTTATCACAGTGTTGGAAAAAAGTCTACAAAGATCATCTAATATCTTACCACATGCACACTTTTTTAAAGAATTTCGTAGCACATTGAATCACACATTCCTTGGGGCTCACATTTGGAAGTTTATAGGACTATGATATCATTTTGGGTTATTATTAGTCATTTACCATACACACAAAGACTAAGTAAAGGGCCCTCATTAGGTGAAAAACCTAATTTTGCAACCACTAACAACTATAACCATTCCCTCTCTATATTTTAGATTTTGTGGTCTTGTCACAATGTGTTCCACGCTCTCCCATGTTATCCACTCCATTATACTTAATTTCAATTTTACATGGCTTCGTTGTTTAGTAAATTGTTTCGATGACATTTGAGAATTATAAACTGGATGAAATTGGAATGTGATATTTTTAAATTTTGAACTAATTTAAATATTAGAAAATAATTAATATTATCGAATTTAAATTATAAAAAAAATATTTATTTGAAAATATAATTAAAAAAAATCTAAGTAATTTTTTACTCAATTAAAATCGGATAAAAGTTCAATAGATGTTAATCATCACCATTAAAAATGTTCATATCAAAAATTTCACCCGGTGTTATGCTGTAAGATTGGCCTATTCACGGAACGATGGGATTTCAGTAGTGTACATCATAATCGACCATGAGAACGGTGGGTCTGTGGGAACTATGATGAATATTGGATTGCGTGGAGGGAGGGAAAGAGCGAGTGCATGCATTCAATACAGTGAAAAATACGCCATACAAATCAGAGAATATTGGGTTAATACCTCCAACCAACCACAAGCATTAACATTAGCATCGGATTAGGAACACATGGAGACGGAAAAGTCGGTCATGGAAGAGAATCCATGTCCCCAAAAAAATAAAAATTAAATACAGAAACGTTTGAAAGAATAGTGATAATCCGAGAACCTCGGTGTAAAGAAAAGAATGGGAATCAGTCCCTTTTTTTAAGAGTAAATAATCGAAGACATTTTTCTCACACCACACTCACTGTCCCAGTCTGTCTAATCTGCAGCTCTGATCTCTGTCAACACTTTCTCTTCTAATCCCAATCCTAATCCTAATCCTCCTGTTCTTTCTGCTGCTACTGTTTATTTGAGTTCACACTATGATTTGGTGTGGTTAGCTGTCACGGTGGCAGTGAGTTGAATGCGGAGAGGATGCAGAGCTCTGAATTTTCAGATAGATAGATAGATTTACAATGTTGATTCAGGCGGTATTTGTTGATTGCTTGCACTTTGGCATTAGATTAGATTAATGAAGAATAATTTTTGGGTTTTTTCTATACACCACGTATTTTGTGTGTTATTGGGCACATTGGAATTGTGTGTTATTGGGCACATTGGGATTGTGTTGATCCTGGAGGCCTGCGGGGTTCTTCAGCATATTATATTATTTTATTGTGGCCTTGTTGGGTTCTTCAAAATCTCGAGCTTTGAATTGGGTGCACATCGGAATCTTGTTGGGTTTTCCTGGTTCAACTCGGATTTTCTGGGCAGTTTGGTACTTCGGCATTGGGCTGTTCCCTATATATCTAATTTTTCCCGTGTACCCAGTAAGTATACGGAGCATTGCAGCTTGCTAAGTTGCTTCGGTAGAATGTGGCATGGATTAATTTGTAATTTTGAGCCATAGCTATCTGGGGTACTGTACGGTAAGCTTGTTGAGATTTCTTAAAGTTGCAGTTTTGGAGTGGATATTTTCTTAGATAATATTGGGTACATCCCAACACATAGCAAATGATACGAGAACGCTGCTGTTGTTGGGGTATTGGTTGTTGGTTGTGGTTCCTAAGCACATAAACATAGTAAGTGCAAGAAAAAAGAGTTTTGAAGAGAGATGGGGGAAATACGGGTGCTTTTTCAGTCATATTGATGAGTAAGACGAAGTTTATAGCCCATTCTGCGTTAGCATGGAGAGGACTTCAAATTTTGCAGTTAAAGATGAGTCCAGAAGCGTTCCAGTATATGAGCAGGATGAGCCCGTCTCGTGCAGACCATCTGTAGATGGCAGTGCAGACAGCCCAAATTATTCCGATGCCGAAGATCAGTCATGGCATTCGCAATATACTTCAAATGGAGGGACTTATGATGATGAATATGATTATTCTAATGCTTCCGATCCTGAGATTGCAGGAATATCAGATCTCGCAAGGCGTTCCCTGTCCGATAGTTCCGATGTAGATCTCGAGAAGGGTCCTGACCACGAGGTGAAGGCACCAGAAGGGAATGCTCCTTCTGATCAAGGGAGACAATTAGAGCGAATTGGGAGCCGGTCTGAGAAGGACTGTAGAATATGCCATCTTACTCTGGAGACCAACCCAGAGGCAGGGGCATCTATTGTGCTGGGTTGTTCCTGCAAGGATGATCTGGCTGCTGCTCATAAACAGTGTGCAGAGGCCTGGTTCAAAATCAAGGGGAACAGGTTAGCTCTTTTCCTTGTGACCCTCTTTTTTATGTATCTATACAGTGATTTCTTGTTGGTTATAACACTGTATGCTCAAATGCACGGCTTGACTTTATGTGCGTCTATTCCACTTGTTGTAGGTTTCATCTTAGATTCCTATCTATGTTACCAGAAACATGACCAGGGGACCTGTTTGTCATTCCGTTCTTTTCTTGTTCTCGTTCCTGTCTTGACACTACATTAGTACATTACTAATCAATTTTACATATGTAAAATATACCGGGGAAGGTGGGGTTTATGTTTCTTATCTCCCGAAACCTTTAGCTCTGCTTCTCACTCTGTTCCTGCTTCCCTTCCCTTTTCCCGCTTCTGGTAACGTAGACACATATCACCCTTTGGGTGGGGAGCTCTCCTCATTAGCTGTCTGTGAAACAAAGGTAGCAATGTTGGAATATTTTCTGGATCGTGTTCTTTTTGGCAAATTTATCATCTGGATAATATGAATGGTTTCAGTAAAAATTGTCAGGTTTATTTTCTAGAGCCTTGCTTCTTTAGAAGGATTTTATCGATGTATTGTAAGAGCAGATAGAAAAGCTTTCGTGAATAAAACCACTGAATTGGTACTGCCGGTGTCTTGTAAAATTCTGTGTTTTAGAAGCGCTGTATCAATTATATTGTTTTTTGCTTCCCTGTAATTAATGCTAGTCATAGGATTACCATAGACAAGTTGCATAAGCTGCCATCAAAATGTTTCTTAAACAGATACAATGCTCTTGTTCTTTTGTGTTGTTTGACTTGTCCATATACCCTGCCAGACAAGGCTATTTTAAGTTAATAAGATTCTTTGTCTTTTGTTGACCATATATAATTTACCAGTAGTCTTACTTTCGTTTTGGTTTACTTGCATCCCTTTTACTTTTGTTGCCACCCAAGCTAATGAGCAGAGCAAACGGTTTAAAAAAAGAAATTAACACCTTAACTTAGCAGCCTTAACAATTGCAGGTGAAGTGAGGTTTAGAATCTGGATTTAATACCAATTGACAAAAGTTGGTAGGGGCACTAGAAATCAGTCCCATCAGAGGAGTAGAACTAAGTAGCTTTCAAACAGACCTTCATTATTGTTGGCCACACCTAGTATGTTCATCTCTATTATGTCCTAACACCAAATTGCAATTTAAAGTGGTTAGATCCCTTGAGCATGAAACATTCTCAAGCAAAAACCCTGAAATTTCATAGAATCACATTTGGACCCTGAATAACAGAGGAAATACTATGTCATCTAGATCCGCAGCAAAATCATGAATTGTTGCCTCTTTGGTTTACAAAATTGAAAATTCGCAACTGAACCTCTGCCCAAAACAATAATACCATCTCCGTCTTCACTTTATATATTCTCAAGAGGGCAAGCCAGAAATCTTGTTGGCTTTCCAGATGTTGCTTGAGTTGACAGAATTTGGAGCCTCAGGAGTGACATGAAGGGACTGCATTCCTACTGATAATCCCATCCCTCTTCCCTTGCTTCCTTTTAACAAAAATTGTTAGTGTTTGTGTCTTTCCCAATGAACTTCAAATTCTCAAGGTTCCCAACTGCTTTGAAAATTCATTATGACTGATTTCAAACACAGCTTTCAGAAAACTGTCCAGAATGGTATTCGGTTATGGTCACCTTAGAGGAGGCTTGCTTCTCTGTATTCTTGAAGGTGGATACCAATCCTTGAGGTTCTGTTTCTAGTGGTCTAAGCTTCAGGCTTCAGCAAAACTACTACTAGATTGAGCGAGTGGAGGTATTCTATTGAGGTTGTGTCAAAATCAATGAAAATTGTTGGCCTTTGTTGTGCACACAATGGTGCATCCATTCTCCTCTTTTATGTATACAGTAATTCTCTGGGGTGGGATTTGACCTCGGGGAAAGAGCAAAACTTTAATATTTGCTGCTGTTCCTAGAGGCTGGCAGTCTTGCTTGCTGTGTAACATATTATGTAAGCAGAAACTCCTTCTCTTCTTTGTGCACTCCGTTCTTCTTTGACTGAAAGGTGTTATTCTCTTTTTGCTACCATCTGAATTCAATTGTTGTTTCCTCTTCATTGAGTCTTTCAATTTGAGCGAATGGGTCAAAACAACTATCTCATGGATAGGCAATCCTGATATTCACTGTCTTGATGTTGCTTCAATTTTGTTATAGCTTTGGCCAAAGGCATTGCTTGCACCGTGGAGACAGTACTTGTGTGCACCATGTGCCCGAGCACATGCTTTAATTAGCAGTAATGTGGAGGGTGGTTATCCAAAACTTTAAACTTTATGCCAGAGCCGTGGTTGAGTTTTATCATGATTGAAAGCCTTATTTGGTTTCTCAAATTAATTAGTTTCAGAATGTAGAGATCAGTCTTTAATGGGACATTTTATCAGGATATTTCTTTCCGTACGTCAGGATATTTCCAAACTCAGCAGTAAATTAGTAATGTGGAGGGTGGTTATCCAAAACTCTAAACTCTATGCCAGAGTCGTGGTTGAATTCTTATCATTATTGAAAGCCTTATTTGGTTTCTCAAGCTAATTAGTTTCAGAATGTAGAGATCAGTCTTTAATGGGAGTCCCAAGTTTATGCTTGCTGATATTTTGTGAGATTTTCCCCAATATTTTTGATATGATTCTTTCCGGATCCTTGGCGATATTTTTCCTGAAATTATATATGCAACATATATTATATTCCTGAGCTTCATTATTGACTAGCTCTGCTGAATCTCCATCTTCAAAGGTTTGCTGGATGTCTTGACCAGCTTCTTCTTTAAGCAAAATTCATCTGAAACCTCTGTACTTGCCTCTTTCTTTTGTGAACCTGAGTAATCTGATTGCTTCATATATGTATGTATGTCTACTATATATGCCCATCGGGCTGTGGTCTAGTGGCAACTTGGAGCGCTTGTCATGACAATGATCCATGTTCAAATCCTGGTGGGCATGCTCCTCCTCTGCGTGGGGTTTGCTGGATGTGGCTATTTTTTACATTGAATATTGTTGATGTAGCTTTCAGGCAGATTATTGTATGGTGCTGGCAAGCTATCAACAAAGCCTATTCTTTGCTTAAGTGTGTGAGGGTGGGTCGGGCTTCTTTCTAGGTTTACTGTCTGTAAAAAAATGAGTACCCGTTTAAAAAAATGTATGTACTGTATATACATTATATTCCTCAGCTTCATTGTTGACTAGCTTTGCTGAATCTGCATCCTCATAGGTTCCTTGAATGCCTTGACCAGCTTCTTCTATTTGGAAAAATTCATCTGAAACCTCCATGCCTGCCTCTTTCTTTTGTGAGCCTGAGTAATCTGATAGCTTCAATTTCCTTCTCCGTTTGACTTTGGCAGTTACTAATTCTGTCACTTTTCTGCGTGATAATACTATACAATCTATTTCCTCTTTGTTCATGTGCTTTTTTATTGCAGCCTTAAAGTTTTCACCTTCACTCTTTAGAGGACAATGAATCTTCTTATATATATATATATATATTCCCGAGCTTCATTATTGACTGTCTCTGGTTAATCTGCATCCTCATAGGTTCCCAGGATGTCTTGACCAGCTTCTTCTTTTCAGCAAAATTCATCTGAAGCCTCCACGCTTGCCTTTTTCTTTTGTGAACCTGATTTATCTGATTGCTCCAGTTCCTGTCTCCTTTTAACTTTGGCAGTTACTGGTTCTATCAATTTTCTGCATGATGACACCATGTGACTGTATTCATGACAGAGCCTACAGTGAAACCCAATATTGTCATATTCTAATAAGTGGTTCCTCTTAATATTTTGCTCTTTTGCAAAAGTATTTCTTCTGGCAAACCCTTAAATAAAATCCACCTCCACACATATCCGTAAAAAATGTTAAGTGGAGAATTGTTCTATTCTATCAAAATAGACTTCCGGATTACATTATGTATCATTTCTACAATGAGTAGATACCAAGAACTCTAATCTCTGCTGGAATTGTTTGTCAAAAAGCATACCATGCTGAGCAGATTCTGTATTCTAGAAACCAAACCTAAAACTATAGATCGCTAAAACTGAACACACCAATCAAATTTCTGCTATAGAGTACTTTAACCCTAAGTCACAGGGTTTACCAAATTTGAACCTTCAGGTTCAAAATTTGGCTAACCTCAAAACAAATCGCAGGTTCGTTCAGGTTTGCCGAACCTCAAATCGAACACCAATGAACTCAAACCCCTGCCAAATTTGAACCCGAAAGATAAATTTCAACTTGATATTTTTAGGTTCTCCGGGAGGTTCACTGGCTTGTTTTTAGGTATTTTAATAATAATAAAAATGGGTAGTGTTTCAGTCTAAACATCTAACCCTATGATCTATCACCACGCACTTCCTTCACTTGGCATTGATCGACTGGCTGCACCTTGGAACTGGCTAGCAGACAACTATGGTTTGGTCCGCCTCTACCTTTGATTGCCGGCATGCAGTTAGCCAGGGCTACCCCCTACTATCTATAGGGCTTTCTTGAATCCTATCACGAGTGCTTGCTCTCGACGAAAGACCTCTGCAGTGGGAATTATTTATCCCATTTATACATATAGAAGTGAAGTGATTATATCTGCCCGTTTTGTTGTGTTCTGTTATGTTAAGGAAGATAATGAGTTGTGCGAAATGTCTGTCAGGTCAGGCGTTTCAAAGCAAGCGGATAAGATAGATCGTTGATCTAAGCAAAAACTCTTTACTATTGAGATACCTGGTGCATAATTCATTTTTTTATTTCGCTGCACAGTTTACTCTGCCGCACAATCTTTGTAAACCCTTCGCCGCACATACCTAGACACAGCATATTCAAAACAAGAACTGGCATGCATGCCCCATACCCAATACACATATTGAGTACAGCCATGCTGCTTTTAGGGTATATACCCTAAAATGGGTACAATTAACCTTGAAATCGAGTATGCCAGTGTTCGTAAACCACAAAAAATCCAGTTTATTTAAAAAAAACCATAAAACTGAAATTACAAGAATGTGGGCCCAAGCTTGATAACCCTAATCAACCACTTGCAAGCCTGCTTTGTGAACCAATAAGCCTAAAACATAACCCATTTGCAAATTTCATTCATGTTTGGAAAAGGGGCTGTAATTCACGTGAACCGTGTTAACATAACCAATAACTCTATGTTACTATAATTACTCCTATAATTACTCACAACATTGATGATTGGATTTTATTATGATTAAATTATTGTTATAGAACATAACATAAGATTTTATCATGACTAAGTGTGTTTAAATTTTATTATGATTAGATTTTATCATGATTACGCTACTCATGTATGTTTATTGATCATGATTTTTGCTCAAATATGTATATCGATGTTGATTTCTTATTATTTTATGTTATATTTTATTCAAAAGTTCATATATATATAAAATGTATGTTGCCGAACCTAATGGTGAACCTCATCCAAACCTTATCTGAAAATTTGAACTCTAATCAAACTTAATCAATGTTGAACCGGAACCGTGTGACATAACTTTAACCTACAAACACTTACTGTTGATAATTAAAACAGCGAACATGCTAATCTGAACACTCAAAACAGCATCACTGTTTTTCTATTAAAGTTGAAAACAGAAAGCTAAAGCTACAGCTCAAAACTCAAACTCGAACCACAAAATGGTGCGCCATGCTTCTCCTTTATAGACTAGGAAGAAGAGAGGTACAATAAATCTAGATTCATGTACAATAGTTCCTTAATGGCAGTGTGAACTCTAATCCATGTGTGCCTTGCTTGCATAGATAACTGAACCAAAAATAAAGTGTGTCCTCCTAGAGATATGCACCCTTATCTCAGTTGGAAATTCACATGCATGAGTGCCCCTACTTAACTTAGGGTATTGTGCCCTCTAACTTGTGCATGCAAAACTAAATAAAGCAAAAACAGATTTAGAACTGATTCGCTGAATATTGGAAAAACATTTAAAACTGGAAATGGACTAAAGATGGTGCATGTATGCTTTTGGCATGCATGTGCCCCCTATCTCTGTCTCCTTCATAAATACTAGTGCGCCCTCATTAATGTTGTATGACTTTGCTGAAGGTGGGCACGCTGCTGTATGGTACTGTTCTATGGAACTTTGCTAGAAGAGGAATAGTGCCGTAGCTAGAACACTTAAGCATGCATGTGCCCCCTATCTCAGTCTCCTTCATAATTACTAGTGTGCTCTCATTAATGTTGTATGACTTTGCTGAAGGTGGGCATGCTGCTGTATGGTACCACTATATGGTACTTTGCTAGAAGAGGAATATTGCTGTAGCTAGAACACTCGTTGAGTACACATGGGTAAAGCTGACACTCCCTCTTAGCGAAGAAAGTGTTCTCCACCAAACAAAGCTTCTTTGAGAACATCTCAAACTTCCCCTTTGCCAGGGGCTTTGTCAAGATATCTGCAACTTGTTGATTTGTAGAAATGTATTGAAGAACCACTGCTCGCTTTTGAACCCTATCTCTGATGAAGTGGTACCTGTTCTCAATATGTTAGGACTGATCATGAAATGCTGATTCTTCGAGAGTTCGATAGAACTTTGATTCTCATAGTAAATCACGATAGTGTCCAAAGTCTAATTTGTCAACTCTACTAATAACTTGCGAACCCAAATGGCTTCACAATTAGCAGAGTTTGTTGCCATGTACTTTGCCTCTAGTGAACTAAGCAACACTAAAGCCTGGTTCCTGCTGAACTAGGGACCATATTTGAACCCAAATTGAAGCAACACCCTCAAGTGCTCCACCTATCACTAACACAACTCACCCAATTGGAATTTGTAAACCCATGTAGCACCAATTCTCCATCACCAACATACCTCAAACCAAAATGCACTTTGCCCTTCAAGTACCAGAGCACATGTTTTATAGTGACCCAATGAACCTGTCTGGGCTCCACCATATACTGGCTCGAGGTCTTGATTGTAAAACAAGTGTGAGGTATGGTATTTACCAGATACATGAGGGAACCTATCAACTACTTGCTCACAGATTAAGCAACTAATCTGAATCGAAATAAAAAAATGACTTCAAGTTTGCTACCATAAGATTCAAGTTTGCTAGCATAAGAGTAGCCATGGGCTTACAGTTAATCATCTGAAATCTTTGAGAATCTCAATTGCATACATACCCTTCAAAGGAGGACCTCCCTTGGACTTTGCCACACCTCTAGACCCAAGAAACATTGCATCAAGCAGATGTCCTTCATATCAAATTCTCTTGCCAACTCTACGTTGCACCATGCTATGAGTTTCTCTAAACTCGCTGTAAGTATAAGATCATTTACATACAAGACTGGAACAAGTAGAGTAGAATTATCAACCAAATAGTATAGATTGGAATTTGCATCTGTTTTAGTGAACCCCAATTTTGAAAGATACTCATCGATCTTGGAGTACCATGCACGTGGTGCTTCCTTCAACCCATAAAGGTCTTTCTTCAACTTGCAAACATGGGTCTCATGCCCATGCACTTCAAAGCCTCTTCGCTGATTCATGTACACCTCATTCACACCACTACGAGATGTTGTCTTCACATCCATTTGATATAAATAACGACCAAACACTGACGCCAAAGACATAATGCATCTAATGGAGGTATACTGATACATGGCAATAGGAGCAAAAGTCTCCTCATAGTCAACTCCCTCTTTTTGGGAGAACCCTCTAGCCACAAACCAAGTTTTGAATTTCTCTATGCTGCCATTTGCTGCATGCTTAACCTTGTACAACCACCTAGAGTCAATCATTGTCTTCCCCTATGGTTTAGGCACAATCTCCCACACATCGTTCTTCATGATGGTGTTGTACTCCTCCACTATGGCATCTTTCCAAACTTGCTAACCTGTTGCCTCCCCAAAACTAGAAGGCTTTGCATCAATGATGGAAGACATCAATGCCATACGATTAAGAAATTTCTCGGGAGGATGACTTATCTGAAATGGAGTCATAGGAGCTCCAACTTGCTCCTATGCATCCTGTAATGTATGGGTAAGCCATGTTACCCCCCTAGTCTAGGGGTAACTAAGGAGATGATGTCTTGAGGCCCGAAGGTAGCAGACATGGAGTGTCGAGAGTCCGATGCACAACATCCCTGCATCTCTGCATCTTGTTATGTTATATTCATATGACTTGCTTACTCATATTGATATGTTAGAATAGAATATCATAAAATTTTCTTTTCAAGTTTTGCTTTAGATTTTTGTAGTATCACTTTTGCCATATGAACAAGGGGTGAGTTACACCACCCCTCAAGATCACAACAATTTGCTTGAGTTGTGCAGGCACAGATCGTACCAGGAGACGCTAAGGTTCTCATGCGCTCTACAGTGAGCACATGTCCCCATGTAGGAGCCAGATGTTACCCCCCCAGTCTAGGGGTAATTAAGGAGATGATGTCTCGAGGTCTGCAGGTAGCAGACATGGAGTGCCGAGAGCCCGATGCACGTCTATTTCACCACAGGTCACCATCATCATCGTTTCAGTAGAGCAACATCCACTACACCAGCTTGACTCCCAGAAGGCAACAAGTCTTGCTTCATGAGGTAACAAGTTCGGTCTCATGGTAAGTGTCACTTTAATATTTGAAGCATTTGAGCATGTTGCGAAGAGTCCTTTCTTGATTATGACATGTTTGCTTGGAAATTATACCTTTTGCCTTATTTCACCTTGGTGGTTGACATGGTTTTTTAGTAAGTAGGTCACCCTTGAGAAAAGGGTTGCTACTGGGGGGTTCTTTGAAGGATCATCGTACCATTCCTCACTCATACTTATCACTTTCCACACTTCTTCCCCTATGTTTCCTCATCTTTTTGGTTTTTGGGTGCATTGACCCCAAGAAGGGCTTGTACCTCATTTCATGGGAAGAAGGGGCTAAAGGCCCAGAGGTGTTGTAGCTAGCAAAAGTTAAAATCCATAGATTATCTTTCTAGATGCCCGCCCTAAGGTTCTAAGAGCAATGAAATGCTTCTCCATAAAATGAAGGGCCTTTAAAACACATAATTAATAAATGCCCCGTTTGATGGGGGAATGCATTTGCGGTGTCTTTTACTTTCCATTGCATATGGCACTCAATGTGTTCCTAACTTCAAGTGGCATTGCGGTGCTATTTACTTTCCATTGCACTTAACACTTAGTGTTTGGACCTTAATAAATTGAAGGCAAGGGCTTGGAAAAATGTTGCATTGCAAATGAAGGATGCAACACACCCTCCACAAAGGCACCCATAAATGAGACAATAGGAACCCTTGATATGTCAAGAACTCCATGCCCAAAAGTCTTCCCCCAATCCACCTCATACTCATTACATGATCTAGATAGGGTCTTCTTGGGAAACACTCCTTTACTTGGGGATTGGCTCACCCAATTGGGCACCATGAAACCCCTCCCATACTTAAATTTGGCAAAACTTATAAGGTCTTTGAGCATTGGTTTAATTTGAAAAGGGCGGATTTGATGCACATGTTTGGGTAGTTCTTGTATTACATGTGGCTTACTTGGCATGATTCTTGTGACTTGTGGACCCTTGGAGGGCGTACTTGTTTGTCTTTGCAGGACCTTGCCCACAGGATGGATACTGGACCCTGCATGTGGAAGTCCATGAATGGTGAACTTTGCACCTAGAAGTGGAGGACGTTGCCTTTGGAGGCACCTTGACATCACTAGAGGATGAGGTTGCACCCTTCTCCACTTGGACGTTGGCCTTTGGATGCCTAGGACGTCACTTCTTGGCCCTTGACATCATCTCGGAGGGCTAAGGTTTGATGGATGAGATGGTTTCAGAGGTGGCTTGACAGGAGGAGACCATGGCATGACACTTTGGTACGACACATGGCCTTTGGAGGCCCAACGTCTCCCTCCCCATGCTTGACGTTGCACTTGGAGAGCCTATGTCACCCTTCTAGGGTTTTATTTCATGTAAAAATTTATTTTTTGTATATTGTAAGGGAAAATTTAAGGGGTCGGCCCTCTTATGTTTTGTTGTTGACAATTTAAAGTGGACAAATAGGTCAAGATGGCTCCATATAAATAAAGCCACTTGAAATTTCATTTTATGATCACATCTTCTCACCATTTGTGAGAGAACAAGTCTGAAATTTTCATCCTATTTGGCTATCTCTCTCTTCTACACTCATGCAACTTGCATGGAGGATCATTTCGTGGATGCTTTTGCTGATTTTTGGATGAAATTTTTGCAATTAGGGTTTTATCTCATGCTATCTTGGTGAAGTGAGTGAAATTTCTGCAATTTTATCTTTGTGCTATCAAATGTTCATGGTAATTTCTCTTTTTCATGCTAGACGCCTTGCTTCGTGAAACCCTAAGAGAGGAGCATAAGTGTTCCTCCTCTCACAAAGTTATTCTTGTTCAAAATTGGTGAAATCTCCTTGCTAGGGTTAGCATCCCAAAGCCCTAAAGTGCTAGGACTTTAGGATTTTAGCCCTAGACCCTTGATTGTCAAAATTATTTTTTGGGGTCAAAATTAGAACTTCTTTGAAACCATGGCCTCAACAATTGGTACCCTTGCAACCAAAATCTTAAAATCAACCCCCAAATTGAAAAGTGGTGTTCCTAATAGCACCCTGTCTTTTTTTCTAGGATTAAATTGCAACTCTTTTGAGACCATGGCGTTGACAACTGAAACCTTTGAAACCATGGCCTTGATACCTTTTACTCGGAAGCAGATATCAAAGAGGAGTTGACAAGGCCCTGCAATCCTTAGTAGAATTGGGTTGCAAATAAGAGAAGATAATTGTATTAATGTCTGACAAATGACCACTAAAGTAAGTCAATGGGACAGTTAGGTACAATCATGTACATACAAAGCGGGAGCACTAAAGTGGCTCCTATATAAAAGCAAGATGCAAAAAGTAAAATAAGAGTTCAATCTAGATATTGGAAGCCAATTTCGAAGATGGAGAGATGATTTGGGAGGGAGATGTACAAGGTGAGTGGATCTAGAATCTATGATACCAATGGTACAAGCCTATTTTGATCCATTGGAACCATCTCTCCTAACATCTGAGGCCAAATGGAGAAAGCTCAAAATAGATGTTTGTTCAAAAGAAGAGCTAGAAGAGGAGTTGGATGGAGTGCTATGCTACTGTGTAGAAGGGAGAGCTTGTTGTTGTGGTTTGGAAGATATCATTTGGCTACTAGTCTTCTACTAATATAAGGTCTGGATTGGCAAGGTCGTTGGGGTCTCACGAAAGTAGAAATAGTGCTTTGAGTCCGCCCTACTCTAGAGTTAGGGACATGATTGCTATCCATTTGTCTCTTGGTGCCCCTAGTAGATGGGAGCACTATAAAAAACAAAGTGATCTGTTGGGTATGAGTTGGTTTAGGATGTGAGTGTGGTTGGAGGATGAGAGAACGAAGATGAAGGGTCTCTTGCATGTATAAGTCCATGCACCTCTGGTCAGGGTACTTGAAGAAACTGCCAAGAGTTTGGAGCTCTATGAAAAGATAGTGGAATCATCCTTGGATCTCGTTGTAAATTGGGCAGTGGAAGATGAAGTGCTCCTCAGTCTCAACCACTTGGAGATGGCTCAACTAGTAGATTGTGTCTGCTTGGTCAATGTGGTGATCCGTCATAGAGAGCAAGAACAAGTCCATCATAGAGAGCCAAATCTATGATTCATGTTATAGATCTACCCATGATATATAAAGATGTTGCTCCTAGTCACAACTTGCCTTTTTATCGAGGCTAAAATTGCAACTTTTTTGAAACCATCGCCTTGATAATGGGTACCTTTGCAACCAAAATTTTAAAATCAACTCTTGAATCGAAAAGAGGTGTTACCGATAACACTCTTTTTTTTGGCTTAAAATTGCAACATTTTTGAAACCATTTTCTTAAAAGCCTAGTACTATTGCAAATAAAATTATAGAAAAAGAAAAAACACCGAAAAAATGAGAAAAAATAAACAATAATAAAGAGAAACAGAAAAATTGGGGAAGAAACCTCAAAATAAGGGGAACAAACATGTTTCTTTTTTAAAAATCATTTTAAATTAAAAAACAGAAAAAGCATAATTAAAAAATTTAAAAATAATGCCCCCACACCCTCTTTTTATTTAAAAAAACCCTAAAATGAAAAAGAACACATTTAAAACAAATTTTAAAAAAATAAAAAAACTAAAATTTTAAAAGAAACTTTAAAAAACCAATTTAAAATGAAATTTAAAAAACATTTAAAAAAAACAAAAAGGAAAAAACAAATATAAAAAAAATAAAAATAAAAAAATAAATGAAAAAAAATATTTTAAAACCAAACAAGAAAACAATAAAACTGTTTTGTGGGCGGGGGGGGGATTTTGGGTATCACCCCCCAACCAAATTTTCATTTTTTTGTTTGATTAAAATGTCTTTTCTAATCTTTTTATTAAAATTTGATTTTAGTTTTTTTTTAGTATCTGATTTTAACCTTTTTTGTTTTAAATACTACATTTTCTCTAATACCATTGCTAGATGTCTAGCTAATATAGGGAGACTCTTTTCTTAAGGTTGAGACCTTATTTTACATATGTAATCACCTGCCTACCAAAATTTCATTTTTTGCCTTTTATGTTTGTTTAAACTTTAAAATGCTTTTTTATTAATTTTTTTCCTTAAAATTTGATTTTAATTCTTTTAATTTATTTATCTATTTTAATACCACTTTTTCCTTCGATCTGGCCATCCAACTGATACAAGGAGACTTGCTTCCGAAGGTTGGGACCTTATTTCACATACGTTATAGTTATAATAAGTGGGAAGGGCTCACTTATTTCTTATCCCACTAATGCAAGTTTTTAGTTTTTTTGAAATATTTATCTTATATTTTTTACAACTTTGTAATTTTCTTTTTAAATTGTTTTATTTTTAATTCCAGTTTCTTCTTTTCTTTATGTATATAATAAATGTGTATTTAAAAAAAAATATTTTTATTTTAATTTTCTTTTTAGGGGTTTTTAAAGAAAAAAATGAAAGGAGGGTGCGAGCGCTGTTTTTATTTTTTTTCTTAAAAACATGTTTTTCTCCTTATTTTGGGTTTTTTTCCCTCTTTTTTTCTTCTCTATTTTTATCTATTTTCCCTTTGTTTATTTATATTTTTTTCTTAATTACTTTATTTTATTTAATTTTAGTTTTTTTTTGATGGTATCGGGATTTTAAGCCAATGTTAAAAAATGTTGCAATTTTAAGCTCGGAAAAAGGTGCTCTTGGTAGAACTTATTTTCAATTGGGGGGCTGATTTAAAATTTTTTGTCACAAGGATACCGATTGTCAAGGCCATGGTTTAAAAAAAGTTGCAATTTTAGCCTTGAAAAAAGGGGGGTGCTATTGGGAGCACCATTTTTTTAGATCATGGGAAGATTTAGATCATGAATCGTAGATTTGGCTCTCTATGATGGACTTGCTCTTCCTCTTTGCAATCCCATTCCGTTGAGGGTTGCAAGGCATTGTCAGCTCCTCCTTGGTTCTTGCTTGTTTGCAAAAAGTGTCAAACTCTTTGGACGTAGACTCCCCTCCTTTGTCCAGACCTTATCACCTTAATCTTCTTTCCTATTTGATTTTCTACAAGAGCCTTAAATTCTTGAAATTTCCTGAAGACCTCATCCTTGGTCTTCATGAAGTAAATCCAGGAATTCCTAGAGGAATCATCCATAAATGAAACATAATAACTATTACCTGATAAGGAGGCTGGAGTCACGGGTCCACATACATCTCTGAGTGGATTAGATCAAGAATCTCTCTTGATCTATGCTCGTTGCTAGGAAGAGGAGTCTTCACATGCTTGCCAAGTGCATAGCCCTTGCACATTCCTTCTTTCTCAATGTTGAAGCTTGACAATCTCTACACCATGTCCTTTAAGATTGTAAACACTTCACAGTGCAAGTGACCTATCCTCTTGTGCCAAAGTTCACACAAGTTGTCATTGTCATGCACTAGGGCTCTCACAGGATCTCCGTGCAACTTGCAGGCTGTACATAACACCCTCTCAAATACATTTGGCCAAAACTTGATCAGGATCTAGGCATCTCTTTCGGATGAGGACTTGTTGATCATCAAACTCAACAATATATCCTAGGTTTGGCATCACTGAAATTGAAAGGAGATTCTTAATTAAACTAGGTTCATATAAAACATCAGTAAGCTCAAAGATACCACCTGATGGCATCTAGAATGAGAGAGATCCCACCCTTGCTACTGGATTGATACATGGCATCATCACCAAGTTCCACTTGCATGCCTGACCTTCTGCTCCTAAAGTTTGTTAAGGGCTCTCTTGTTAGAGGTCATATGTTTGGAGGCTCCATTGTCCACATACCATCTGACACCAGACTTGGTTTTAGATTAAAGGCATGAGACCATGGAAAAGTGTGTTTCAATCTTAGACGAAAGCTCATCCATTCTAGTTGATGCTTATGCATTCCCTGCAAACTACCTCTACTGCTGCTGCTGTTTTCCCTTTCCCTTCTTCCCATGACACTGAGAAGTATAGTTGCAAAACTTTTGACACTTGAAACATTTGATGTGGCTAAGTCCTTTCCCTGAGTAGAGGAACCTAAATCCTCTTTCTTCTCTTTTTGACCCTTCCTGGGTCCTCCTTTCTTGTTTCTTTTCTTCTTCTTTTTGATAAGGGAAAGATTTTGCTCCTCTATATCTGCAACACTCTAGTCTTGTCTCCTCTTGGATGAAGTCCTCCCATAGCTTCTCAAAGGTGGGAAGCTTTTCTTGGGCATAGACCCCTTGGACAAAAGGTCGCCAAGAAGAAGAGAACCCATTTAAGGCTATGGGAACTAGCTCTTCACTCTTGATCTCTTTTCCAATCATTGCAAGTTGATCACATAGTTCGGTCATCTTCATCAAGTAGGTGGTTAAGGTATCTGTCTTACTCATCTGCATGGCTCTAAACTTATTTTGAAACAAGATCTTCCTATTGATGTTCTCACTTTGATATAGAGTGACTAGAGCATCAAACATTTCCTTACTCGTGGTCTTTTTGGTGATGTAAGGGATCAAGTGAATCCTTCATAGAGTCAAGGATGAATTGATTAGTCTTGGCTATCTTTTTTTTATGCTCTGCCAACAACACGAGATTTGTAGGCTCTACAACCTTGTTCTCAACAAAGTTCCATAGATCATGCACCTACAACAATATTTGTACCTATCACTTCCACAGGATGAAGTTAGAGGGACCTTCCAATTTGTCTTCATATTTGAGAGTGATTGTAGTAATATTGCTGCCCTTGGAACACCTTGCTAGACAAACAGATTAGCAACCTATAAAACAACCTATCACAGGTCCACAGTGCTTTTCTTAAGCACAAATCTTGAGCATGTCACCTTTGAACTCCTGACAACTCCCTATCATAGGTAGCAACCCTACTATTCATACATGAATTCTTGGAAGGTTTCAACAAATATGCTTTGATACAATGTCAAACATTAGACCATGGTGACCAAATTCTGCACTTTAGAAACTAACCTAAAACTATAGATTGCTAAAATTGAAAACACCAATTAAAATTTCTTCTATGGATTTTTTTTGGGAGAAATACATCTTAGAGAATATTTTTGGCTAAGTTGCCATGCTATAAGGGGTTTTCAAAGTCACCTGGGACTTGCACCTGACCTCATTCACACCCACTTGGGGGTTTTTGAATTCGAGTCTCCGTGTTAATGCAATCCTGATCACCTCATTGCTTGTCACTAGACCACACTCCCATGGGATGCTATAGAGTACTTTAACCTAGAAACACATACTGTTGATTATTAAAACAACAAACACGCTAATTTGAACTCTCAAAACAACATCATTATTTTTCTATTAAAGCTGAAAACAGAAAGCTAAAGCTACAACTCAAAACTCAAACTCTCGTAACACAAAATAGTGTGCCTTGCTTCTCCTTTATAGACTAGGAGGAAGAGAGGTACAATGAATCTAGATGCGTACACAACAATGCCTAAACAGGCAGTGTGAGCTCTAACCCTAGCGTGCCTTACTTGCATAGATAACCGAGCCAAAAACAAAGTGTGCCCTCCTAGAGATCTGCAAGTCCACACTAGAACCAATAGAGAAACCCTAACTAGAAACACCACTGCTGCAGCAACAACACAATACCAAGAAAACGTACCTCTACTAATAGAAGAGCACCTTTACCAAGAGAAGCACACAATAGAGATGCCAGAAAGACTGAGATTACACCACGACAAATGTTGCACCACCCTCTCTAGACTTGTGCCTCCTTCTACTGCAACTGTAGTTGCAGGGTGCAACAACTACTACTCTTCAAACTTGCGCCCTCCTTCTACTGAGTGAGAGTATGTGCAAATGAGGAGCGCCTAGCCTCTATTTATACTAGTCTGCCAAGGTGTCTTTTCATGTGGGGCCTGTTATCCACCAAGTTGCACTAGGATGGACTTGCAAATGAGCCGCCAAAGATCGAACAATTACTTGTTCAAAATTCAGAGTTCAGAAGTCCAGCCGGCCATTATGGCCCTTTTTCAACTTTTTACGACATGGGAATTGTAATAAAATGACTTAAGCATGTGATTTTTGTAACAGGCTTAGCCACCCAAGACTTAGACACCAGTACTCTACTCTAGAGTGTTTTTTTTTACTTGCTAATTATGTGTTGCTCTTTAAGCGATCTATAATTTTTGAGTTTTTTTCTCTCAATAACGTCCAAAGATGGAGTAATTGTACTAGCATATATGACTTGGGGAGAGTTTTAAGTCTAGAGTCCTATGTATATAACCATGCTAAGCATTATCCTAGAGTCTCATGAAAATGTGCTAAGTCCCCCCTAGGATTTTTTAATTTTTTCAGTTAATAAAAAATTTCCCGTAAAATGGGATATTTTAATTGTAATTTGAGTATGTATTAAAAAAATGGTACTAGGAGGCATTATATGCCTTGTGTGTGCTCATTTTTGGACCTAGATCACCCGCTTTACCCAAGTACCCACTTTTGTGAGTAAAATTAGTAATTTTAATCACTCAAAAGTTAATTTTGCTCACAGAAGTGAGAAAAGACATAAAAAATCAGGAAAAATCAGCAAATGCTATTTTTTAGCATTCTTGCCAGAAACATGTTTTGACATGTCTCGAGTCAACTAAAGTGCAAGAGGGTATGTGGCACTCAAAGGGGTGATGTCTTGGGTTAAAGACTTGAGTTAAGTGGCATCCATTTTTGATTTGAACATGTGATCAAAGAGGAGGTGCGCCCCTCTTGGAGTAGGTGGCGCACTCTAGAGTGGGCTGCCCACCTCTTGTGATCCAGGTGGATATCGGTGGCCACCCACCTTCTCCAACTGGCCCAAAACATGTTTCTGGCAATTTTGGTAATTTACTATTTTTAGCAGTTTTTAACTTCCGGGGCCATTTTGAGGCCCTAAACGATGGTTTTTGAGAAAACGGGGAGCAACATGGATCGTAGATCAATGTTGCTCCATCCAAAAGTTGTAGTTCTCGGATAGATCTTTCCAACGAGCTATCATGCACCTAAAACGAAGATCGTATGCAAAAGTTACGACCTCGGGAAGTTGATGCACCAACTTACCCAAACGGGGCCCACATGACTTTTGGCGCTTCATCTCTTAGGGTTAGGTTTTTGGATGTCTAGGGTTTTTGGCATTCCTCCTTATTGTAAAAAGGCCTTTAGAGCCTCATTGTAGTCATCTTCTCACGGATGCGAGTAGCCGTCACATCTCTTCTCAGAGATAAGCTACCACCATTCTAGCGAGTCTTTCACTCTGTATTTTACAGTCTCTGTACATTTATTTCATTAATAGAAATCGTGTATTACTGTATATCTGTGACTCTTTTTATTTCCGCTATATCTCTGTTATATTGTTGTCTCTCTTGCAATATCTCTGTGCATTTCTTTATTATATCTCCGATCTCATTTCGTACCGAAAATAATCCGGATCAGTGGTATCAGAGCAGGCTGCTCTTGATCGTTTTTAGTGCATGTCCCCGACGAGGTCCGAGTATAGCAAGTTGGGTCTCGAGCTTGTCTCTCTTGAGGACAATCGCTCTCGCACACCCAAGAAACCCTCAATGGCGGAAGAAAAGAAAAACGATGGAGCAGA
>ML780555.1:306430-318599 GCA_009831015.1 Picea engelmannii | reverse complement strand
TTACAGTCTCTGTACATTTATTTCATTAATAGAAATCGTGTATTACTGTATATCTGTGACTCTTTTTATTTCCGCTATATCTCTGTTATATTGTTGTCTCTCTTGCAATATCTCTGTGCATTTCTTTATTATATCTCCGATCTTATTTCGTACCGAAAATAATCCGGATCATCTTGAGAGGTGGCGCCCCTCCATCTCCTTCCATTCTCACAAGTGGCTAGTTATTGGAGTGTGGGGAGAGGTGGCAACCATCTCCCTCACACTTGGCCCTCATTACCTTACACTTGGTGCGCCCTACCTCTTCACTTGGTGCCCTCCACTCCCTCTTGGCTCTCTTGTCTCATGCTATATAATAAAGCATTCTCTCCTTTGGCAAGCTAGTTGGAGCTTGGGAAGAATTGCTTGTTGTATCATTGCTATTGCAGTACCTTTTGCATATTGGAATAAAGAAGACTTTGGAGGTCAAATTGGTGGATTGTCTAGTGTGTGGATGCATGTGTATATGAGGTGATATTATTCTATTTCTCTTGCTTTTGTATTGTGGTTTAATTTGGCCTTATAGGAGTACTATTACTCACCAGGGTAGGATTGCTAAGCTAGCTTGATTAGTGATCTTGCTATCTATCTATTTAAGAGATTTTAAGATGCAATATTTGTTTGGTTTAACCTATTGTGTGTTGAAGTCTCTTTTGTAGGTGATACTATCTCCTAATCCTCTTTTTTGCAAGTGTTTTAAGTAGTTGATACCTCAACTTGGAGAGTTGGATGATATAGCTTGAATCTTCCTTTTTTCCAAGTCATTTGAAGAAGATCCCTCCTCAATTCAGCAAAGAAGGACTCCATTGCCCAAGATATTCCAAGCACAAGCTTGTTCTCTTTCTCCCTTTTCTTAAATTAAAATTTCTTGGTTGCTTTACATATATATGCAAGCAAGTTTGGATCTAGTTTCTAAAGCCAAATCTTTAGTTCCTTTCATGCATGTAAATGATAATTTAGATCTGATTTTATTCTCAAAAGTTTCTATCTAAAGAATCTAGATCTAATATAGGAAAAGAACCCCTCTTATCAAGTAATTTTCTGAAATTTTTTCAAGGGGATAAAAGCTAATATTTTCGAAGTACTTTTATTGTTCAAATCTAGCATTCAAGTGCTTTTAACTTGCTGTTTTAGAATAGCAACGAAAGACCCTAAGGAAACAAGCTTTCTAGCTTGATTTCCTTAGTTCCTTTTTTGCAAAATTTTTGGGCTTTAACACTAATACCCCAAGACACTTTTGAATTGTTTTTGGGCATCTTTTGTTTCCATTTGCTTGCTGTTTTTTGCAGGTTAGGGAATAAACAAGGGGAAACTTTGCCAATTTTTGGCAAATTAGGAGCATTTGGGACTTCCAGAAGCACCTTTTACATTCCTAAACCACTTTGTAACTTGTAATTATCTTCGATCCATCATTATAAGGATCCAAAGTCTCATTTAGAAGAGACCTTTGTAACCGAAGCAATAAAAGAGTGGGCTACACAGTGCCCCATTTGCGTTTCCCCTAGGGGGGTGGTGTCTGGTGGCGTGAATGTGTATTTTGCTGTAGTATTTCATTTCTTTGCTTTTCATCATTTAATAAGCATAAAACACAAACAACAACCTTCAGATAGATTAGATTTTAATTTGGGGAAGTAATACTTTAATTGCTAGATTAAGATTTCCTTTTCTGCAATTTTACTTTCTACAATTTCAAGTTGGAAAATAAACCTGTCCCCTCAACTCCTGTGCAAAGAGGTTGGTCAATGGCGACTTTAGTAATTAAAAAACCTTTATTTTCTGTCATTTCAATTTGGATTAAATAAACTCGTCCCCTCCGCTCCTCTGCAAAGAGGCTGGACAATGTGGACAATAGTTTAATTAGAGAACATTTACTTTTCAACAACTTATTTTCAGTCTCTTGCTTTCTGTTTAAAATAAACATTTCCCCTCAGCTCCCGGTGTATGTTCCTAACCCTTCTAGTTGCGAGCTTGCCTCGATCTTTTGGAAGTAAGTTCCAAGTAGAATCAGGTTGGTCAATGTGGAGTAGTTTAATAGGACAATCTTGATAGTTTCTATTGCTTGGTTTAGAGAACCGCCTAGAGGGAGTGTGTGAAGTTTCATGGAATACCTCAGGCTTGCTCCCCTCCGTGTTGGACCTTCGGCACCTCTAGCGGGCTTGTTGGTGAAGCCATTGGGTTTCGGCAAGTTCTCAACAAATCTTTGTACTAAAGGGGTAGCCTCTTGAGAGGCCAAACCTAGTGTATATTTACTTCCTCACAATCAATTTTCATTAAAATAAAACCAACATTAATCAAACTTTAAAAGTAATCTCCACAGGGTACTTTACAATTACACAACATAAAACACCATCTCAACATTTGGCACTGGTCTCATTTCAATATCTTAAGAAGCCATTTGCTTCAAGTATTTACCTTTTGCAAATCATTATCTTATCTTGAAGTATATATTTGGTTTATGGTTATTTTACTTGCAAACATCTATATCCTTTGAACATATTTATTGCAAGTACTTCTCTTGAATATCTATCTCCACAAGCTATTTTCTTGTGAATGGAAGAATGATATATGCTGTTAGTATAGAGTTACTTTTGTTGTGGTTGCTTTTGTTGCAATAAACTCCTAGATTTATTTCTTGTACTTAGATTAGTTCAAGCCTTAGTATTTTCTTTAGGGACTACCCCCCTTGGCTTCGCTAGGAGTTGGCCTAGATGGAGGAGTTGAGGATTAGGTGACAACACCTTAACTCTAACTTGCCCCCAAGGACACACCAAGTGGATTGAAGATTTCTTCCATGTCACTCAGGTGTGTATAAAGGCGACAACATGGCTTACCTCACTTTTTGGAGCCTTTTAATACTTTATTATTATTCTCTTTGGGCCGACTTCTCTTCTAGGGTTTTCACACATCTGTTTAATGGTTCTCTTACTTCCGGAATATTCTATTCTAAGTACAAAGGTTACACTTGGAGGTTAATACCTTCCATAGCTACCAAAACATCAACACTCCCTCTTAGCTAAGGATACATTAACTAAGATGTTCTTCATGCAATGGTCTCAAACACATCCATCCACCTCACATGGCATGGGCAAGACTCGCATGGTCATGCAGACCAGTCTAAGTCTACAGGTAGCATCACCATAGCCACACAAGCTATCTCATGATCAAACAAATCATGTAACAAGTGGCATGGCCCAACAGGCCATCTCATGATCAAACAAATCATGTAACAAGTATCACCATCATAGCCACACAGGCTCTATCATAGTCACACATACAGACTATCTGATGGTCGTGTCACAGTCATGCATCTGGTGTCTCATCATCCTTCCGAGCTTTATGTCATCACGCGGCTTCAACTCGCCAACTCACACAAAATCTGGCATCTAGTCCATGAAGAACTAGTAAATCGTTAGCTCACACAAAATCTGAGATCTAGTTCATAAAGAACTAGTAACTTGTCAGCTTACACAGAATCTGACATCACAATAAGTTCTGTAACCACACACAACATGCATCCAGAGAGTAACCGGCATAAACTAAATCCCACTAGTTGCCACAACAATCATGATGGGACTTTCTTTTGGTCCACAATAACCAGGCACTAGATCTACAGTCATAGAAACAACCATCTCATGTAGAACTAGGTAACGAGGTGACTAAGTCTCATATGGAGTCACACAGACAGAGTTCTCACATGAATAAGTCCTCAAGGGGCTAAGTCTCATGTGGGATCCCACAGGCTGCACTCTCATATGGATAAGTCCCACTGGTTGGCACACCAGTGTAACATGCGTACTAGACTATTTCATTGGAGTAGCTATGCGTACTAGACTATTTCACTGGAGTAGCTATGCGTACCAGACTATTTCACTGGAGTAACAATATCTCAGCGTACCAAACTATTTCACTGGAGTATCTATGCATACTAGACCATTTCACTGGAGTAGAAATATACCAGACTATTTCACTGGAGTAGCAGACTTGCGTACCAGACTGTTTCACTGGAGTAGCAGACGTCCAACACACTAGGTTGGCCCTCTAGCTGTCCTGGAGGCACTCTCTCCCCGAAGGATCTGCGTGAAGTCTCCAACCACACAAACCGGTTGGGCCTCCATAGCTAGGAAAACACGCTCTCCCCGAAGGATCTAGGCACACATCATCTTGATTGGTGCCACTGTCAGTGCTCGGGCATGACAACCTGCTGTCCACACTATACCATGCTTCTATTTCAAGTCGCATCTGTAACACATCATACCCTATCACAAGGGTACGTCCTTTCATACCATACCAAGCTTGTCCCTGAAGTACTCAAACTTCACCCTTGACAAAGGCTTGGTCAACACATCAACTACCCGATCATCCGTAGCCACATACTGGAGCTTCACCGCTCCTCTCTACACCATATACCCGATATAGTGATACCTGATCTCGATATGCTTTAACTTGTCATGAAACACTGGGTTCTCCGACAACTTCACACAACTCTGGTTGTTGCACCAGATGCAAGTCACCTCTAACATGAGATCAAACACACCAGCTAGCAACTTCCAAAGCCACACTGCTTCACTGCTAGCTGAACACGCTGTTATGTACTCTGCCTCAGCTGTACTGAGCGCTACATTGGACTGCTTTCTACTGAACCATGAGATCATACCCGATCCCAGACTGAAACAACATCCAGATGTACTCTTCCGGTCTGCAACACTACCGACCCAATCTAAATTTGTGTACCCATGCAGTCTAATCTCACAATCCACATCATACCCGAGTCCATAATCCACTGTACCCTTTAGGTACCTCAACACATGTTTTGCCGCAACCAAGTGAACACGTCTTGGCTCAACCATATATTGACTCAATGTGTTCACCGCAAAACATATATCCGGTCTCGTGTTCGTCAGGTACATCAACGAACCAACCAACTGTCTATACATGGTGGCGTCTACCGTCTCTGAAGAAGTATCAGACATCAACTTCAGATTCATCACCATCAGAGTAGGCATGGCCTTGCAATCCCTCATCCCAAATCTCTTCAGAATCTCTACAACATATTTTCCTTGGTTCAGGAAAATCTCATCTGGTCTTTGCCATACCTCTAGACCCAAAAGATAATGCATCATACCAATGTCTTTCATCTCGAGCTCTGTAGCAAGCTTCCTCTTACTTTCAGTGAGGAGCTCCTCGTCTCCTGTTAGAAACAGGTCATCGATATATAACAATAATATCACTGGTACACCATCCACAACCTTGTAGTAAAGGTTGGAATCTGCTTTACTCTTGGTAAAGCCCAAGTTCATTATGAAACTGTCTGATCTGGCATATCATGCCCTAGGTGCTTGCTTAAGCCCGTACAAAGTTTTCTTCAATTTGCAGACATGAGACTCCTTCTCATGTACCTTGTGGCTTCTCTGTGTACACTTCTTCTGACTACTGAAGCAAGTATCTCGTCATAATCTTCTCCCTCTTGCTGGGACAATCCTCTAGCCACAAATCAGGCTTTGTACATCTCTATGCTGGCATCAACAACATGTTTGATATTGGAAGTCACCACTGACTTCCCTTATGGTCTTGGAACCAAGGAAAAATCCATATCCCAGTCCTTCTGACTGACTTCCTCCTTTGTTACTAAAACAAGGGAATCTTCCCAGGAGGTCTCATATCTCCTTGAAGCCTCCGAAGCTTCGATCTAGTCTCCTCAACTCATGACACCCGTCTGTCAGTCCTGGAAGACATCTCTCTCTCCTATCTGAATCTGAGGAGGAATACTTTCTGAATGAAAGTCTCTAGGCCATTGACTCTCTCTGAGATCAGGCTCACTCTGAGTCTCCATGCTCCCTCTGAAGCTTGACTCCCTCTGAGTCTATATAATCTTTGGAGCCATTTGCTCCCTCTGTGTGTGATGATTTCCTCTGAAGTCTCCTATGAATGGTCCTGGGGAGGCTGCTCCTCCCTACTGGATCACGAGGGCCGACTCCCTTTGAACTCTAGCTCCTTTTGAGCTGGTACTTGGCGAGGCCACCTGCCTCAGGTGGAGCCATCTGCTCCTCATGATATGGCTCATCAATGCTATATATCTTTGCATCCTACAAAGTGTCACGGGACCATGCTGTTCTCTTCCTGGTTACTGCAACAATTCTGGGTAGGCCCTTCTGGATCTACTAACTCTTCTCGATGAACTGAAGAGTGATCAACTGAACTAGAGGGATTTGTTCGGTCATGTTTGGAGCCTTCTGCTTCTTACAATAAATCTCCATATGAGATACTTTGTATCTCGCAAAAGTACCCTTCTTCGTCCTCTTTCTTTGATACATGGATGTATGCGGTCGTGTATACAACTTCTTATTTGGGTAGTCTGCTACATGTCTCAAACTAGAGACCATCTAATACATTGCCTCCTGCAACCGTTACTATAACTTCCCTCAGAGTTATCACCCGTGACCTGCCCGGAACAAGACAAACAACAAGGGAAGACAATAAACAAGAATAATACTCTTATAATAATAATAAAAACAATAACGAGAACAATCGTCACAGTAGCTCTTTCTCAGAGCTATCACTTGTGACCTGCCTAGAACAAGAGCCAAAATAAAAATGCAATAATAAGAAATAGGAACAACACTCTTCTAGTGTTGTGACCAATCATTCCTCCATGGTAACCTGCCCGAGACAAGAGCAACGAGAGAAAAAGTATTTCCAATATAATAACAATTTTATAAGAACATATCTATGTTAACAAGAATAAAAGACAATTTCATGGTAATCGTCATAGCATTACCAAGGTGACCTGCCTGGAAGCAAAACAAGAAATATCTCCTAGAGGAGATGTTAGTTCAACTTGCAAACAAGTACAATAAGCATTTATATCAATAGTACTCACATGCTACCAAGTATTCATTGTATCTAGCAGTAATAAAACCTTTCAAAGATTGCTGTCACAACTATAGTGTTTACTTGTAATGTAGCAATTATCAAACTTGATATGTGCAAATTGGAAACTTATCAATTTAATCAATCAAACCTGGAACCTGGAGTCATATCTGCAAGAATGAGTGTTGTTGCTTTTCTTTCGAGTCTCCTTCACTCAAGATGACAAGTATTCTCTCCAACCTGTCCCATGTACTAAGACAGTATGCTTTCTTGACAAAAATCCGAGTTAGAGAATATTGTGTAATTAAACTCTAAAATCTCAACCTCAATCAATCTAATACTTTGACTAAGGTCAACTTATAACTTTAACCTTGACCAGAAATAATTATAACTTTAATAGATCAAAATGCAACCTAGATGTTCATAAGATGACAATAATGCCATAACAGTTAGAGGCATATCAAAACAATCAAACCTGGAGTGTGTTGTTCCTCTGAATGTGCTGGATTTGAGATACCTCTGGATCTATGATTTTTGCTTGGACAAAAGATCCCTTCTTTTGCAAACACCCTCAAGATAGTGATATAGTTTAAACATATACAAGTACATACCTCCGATAGGAGCGGCAAACAACGAAAAGCAACTATGAATCCTAAAACTTTAAAGTGCTCCGACTTGCAATCTGAAGGTAGCTGTGTTGAGATTTGGGTACCTTAGAAAGTGGTCCCCTTGTGTTTGTGAGCTTCTAAACACATGTGGGAAGTACTTTGTACCTTGTACCATGTCCTTTATGTCTAATTTTACTTTTACTTAGGAGAGTTAAGTCAAAAGTGAAATTTGGTCATTTTAGCCTAAAATGACAATTAATTCATTTTGTGAGTGAATTAAGGGACATAAAGTGAAATTATGGAAACTTAAGTAAAGTGGGTTTTGAGTTGAGATTCATTTGAGATGATCTCAACCATTGACTTAGGATGAGATGAGATGATCTCATCCACTCACTTTTTAGGTTTCCTTTTGGGCAGATTTTGTGGACAACCATTGATCGAGTTCAGTGGCAGCTTGTTGGCAAATTTTTGTGGAGGGTTGTAGAGCAGTTTGTGGACATTTTCGTCAGTCTCTTTTCACACCTATGTGGTAGGAGTGAGGCTGATTTTTCACGACCTCTTTTCACACCTATATTGCTAGGAGTGAGGTCGGTGTTCGTTTGCCTCTTTTCACACCTGTGTTGACAGGAGTGAGGCAACGTTCCTTTGCAGTTGCAACATCAGTTTGAGTGCAGTCGGCAGTGATGTCAGCATCTCAGATGCGTGTGGAGGATAGGCTAGTTGGAGCTAGAAATTGGTTGCCTTGGAAGACTAGGATTGTCTTTGTCTTGGAGGACCTCGGACTATGGGATATAGTTTAGGCAGTTGCTCTTGTTCCCCCTGCTACTGCTCCCGTCTTGTTAGCAGAGTTCAGGAAGAGGAACAACAAGGCAAAGAGGACGATATGTGATGCAGTGCGGGATCACATCATTCCCCACTTGATTGGGAAAGCTTGGGCATTTGAGATGTGGGCATCTCTACGCAAGCTTTATGAGAGCTCTAACCAGAACTAGAAGATGGTTCTGTATGATCGACTCAGGGGCATTCATATGCTCCAGGATGAGTCAGTTACTTCTTTCCTTGGCCGATACACCCAGATTAGAGACGAGCTTGGAGCGGTTGGAGAGGTGGTGGACCCAGATTCTATGGTGAGGACAGCCTTAAACAACTTTACCAAACCATGGGGTCCATTCGTTTGTGGCATTGTTGCCAGGGAGATCATGCCCACTTGGGAGAGATTATGGGATGATTTCGTTCAGGAGGAGACTAGACTTATATCAGAGGCTTCTAGACCGCAACAGACAGTGCAGGGTGATGAGGATCTTGCTCTTTGGACAAAGGGCAAGAAGAAGACCGGTTGGGGAGGTTGGCAGGGTCCCAAGTTTGGGGCCCCACCACAGGGAGGAGAGAGCAGCAGTGGGCAGAAGAGAGACATGAGCTCAGTGAGATGCTTTGCTTGTAGGGAGATGGGTCACTATGCAGGACAATGTCCCAAGAAGAAGAAGAAGTTGCAAGATGTTTCAACAGCGACAACAGAGGAGCTTGAGTTCGATGAACAGTTTGCGAGAGAGTGTGCATTCGCGACTACTTTGTCTGTTGTTACACCATCCAATATTTGGTGGGGAGACAGAGTTGAGGAGGACCTATTGACTCACAGTAGTGATTCAGAGGGAGCTCAAACTCAGTTTTCTTGGACACCATCATCAGGGGTGACTGGTCCACCCGGGACAACTTTAGTTTCAGAGTCGTCGAGATAGAGGGTTGGTGCAGGGGCTTCAGAGCATCAGAGATTGATGAGGAGGAGTGTCAGGGCACCACGAAGGCTTGAGCCTCACTTGGCTACGGAGATGGACAGATCAGATTCTGGATCCACTTCAGGTGGAAGCTACTTGGCGAGAGGCCAAGTTGAGGATCTTGGTGAGATGTCGAGATGCAGGTGCTCTTGGTGAGATACCAAGAGGGGGAGACTCTTGGTGAGATGCCAAGAGAGTGACTCTTGGTGAGATGCCAGGAGGTAGAAATCCTTGGTGGGAGACCAAGGTGGAGATCTTTGGTTTGATACCAAGATCTAGGTGATCTTGGATAGATGGAGAGACACTTCCATCTATGGATCACGCAGATTGAGCAGATTTGTGTCAGACGACTTTCATTGATCAGGGTACATCTATACTCACTGAGTATTTGCCAGTAGGCAACCATGTCCACTGCAGGGATGAGATTGGGGGTGAAGGGCACTTTCCTCGGTAAGAGGGAGTGTTGAGATTTGGGTACCTTGGAAAGTGGTCCCCTCGTGTTTGTGAGCTTCTAAACACATGTGGGAAGTACTTTGTACCTTGTACCATGTCCTTTATGTCTAATTTCACTTTGACTTAGGAGATTTAAGTCAAAAGTGAAATTTGGTCATTTTAGTCTAAAATGACAATTAATTCACTTCGTGGGTGAATTAAGGGACATAAAGTGAAACTATGGAAACTTAAGTAAAGTGGGTTTTGAGTTGAGATTCATTTGAGATGATCTCAACCATTGACTTAGGATGAGATGAGATGATCTCATCCACTCACTTTTTAGGTTTCCTTATGCATCCTTAAGGAGGGCGCAAGGGCAAAGGAGAGCTAATTCCATTCACTTGTTTGTTCACTTGGGAAGATTTAGGAGGAGCATGAGCTTGAGAATAGAGGCATTCGAAGAGGGCAGCGTGGGCGCTTCCTTGCATGGAGGAGCTTTGGGAGCTTGGGTCCCTATTATTTGATGGTGATCATACTTGCTTGGAGGAGGGCGCACCATAGGAGGAGGGCGCATCACTAGCGGGGAGCATCTACAGTTAGAGGAAGTCAGATATGAGTGTCTTAGTGGAGAGGTAGCATACTAGAGCACATTGTGGTGCAAGAGTTTCTTCTTCAGAGCATCTAGGGTCAAGGGCGCTTCACTTCATCAGATTTGGCAACAAAAGGAGAGGGCGCACTAAGCTTCGGCGCATATCTCCTTGGATCCTTTGGCACAGCTCGAGAGGAGCTTGCTTTGTATACAAGTTCCATCATATTGTATTTGTTGTTGTATCTCATGCTTTAGACACCACTTATATATACTTCCATTTCAAACTGGTTTTCCCCGGGGGGTTTTATCCACGGTCATGTTGATCAAAAATACCCGTGTTCATTTTCATGTATGCTAGTGTTTAGAACAACATTATTTCAGCTCTAAAAGATCTCTAGGTGTGTTATATAGCTTATGGTATGCATGTGCTAACATCTTATGACAAAACTACATGCTAGAGCACCTTAATGGCCTATGTAACCGTAACGGAACAACAAAGAAGTTACTAAATAGTTTGCTGTCATAAAACAACAACAAACCCTTGTTTGACAGTTGAAACTTAGAGCCAACTTGAGGTCAAAGACAGACCTAGTTGGCAGCTTGTTGGGACCTGGAAAATCTTCAAGCTGGAGATGTGCTAGGGTAAGACGCACTAGGACAACCAAAAATTAGGCCCAATGTTTTACAAAAACTTCATTGGTCTAGAGAAACTGGTACTGGTACTGCAACTGGTCTTCAATGAATCCTGCTATGCCAAGGCAACCTCCTGCTATGCCAAGGCGACCTCCTTTCTCCAAGAATCAACTTCAACTCAACTTTTAAATGTCAGACGCCTTGACCTAGGGTTTTATGAGAAAACCCTAATTTCTCAACTTTGGAAAATTGCAGAATTGAGCCGGGGAAAAGATGCACCCTACTTAGGCAACCTTCTTGGTGGGTTCAGTAAGTGCTCAACGAGCTTGACAAGGGGGGAAACTGAGGATCTTCCTTCCAACGGTTAGACTGTTATGAAGGAAACCAACTCTGATACCATGTTAAAATTTTGGTATGCTCGTTTAACCATAGACAATGTTACATCATTGTCACCCAACCATAGGCATTCACTATGACACCCCCGAGCACACTAACCTTTTCTTAGATAGAATGATTCAGACAAGTCCACACTAGAACCAACAGATAAACCCTAACCAAGAACACTACTGCTGCAGCAGTAGCACAATACCAAGAGAACATACTTCTACTAATAGAAGCGTGTCTTTACCAAGAGAAGCACACAATAGAGATGCCAAAAAGACTGAGATTACACCACGACAACTGTTGCACCACCCTCTCCAGACTTGCGCCTCCTTCTACTGCAACTGCAACTACTGCTTTTCAAACTTGCGCCCTCCTACAGAGTGAGAGTATGTGCAAATGAGGAGCGCCTAGCCTCTATTTATAGTAGTCTGCCAAGGTGTCTTTTCATGTGGGGCCGACCTCACTTTCTGGAGCCTTTTAATTCTTTATTATTATTTTCTTTGGGCTGACTTCTCTTCTAGGGTTTTCACACATCTGTTTAATGGTTCTCTTACTTCCGAAATATTCTATTCTAAGTACAAACGTTACACTTGGAGGTTAATTCCTCTCGCAGCTACCAAAACATCAACAGTTTGAACCTCAAAAAGTGGATTTGACCTGTCAATATTTCTTCCAAAATAAACCTCATGAGAGCTTGTGGTCTCTGTTATCCCCGATATCTAGGGATAACTAGGAGATCATGTCTCGAGGCCCACATGGTCCTAGACATGGAGTACCGAGAGCAGGAGTGACCTGAGCATGGTCCTGGAGGACCCATCTTCTTCTTCTCAGCCAGCTTTGTCCTGTCA
>ML780555.1:257009-304375 GCA_009831015.1 Picea engelmannii | reverse complement strand
GTTCTTAGCATAAGTTGAAGAAAGAAGGCGTCCTAGGCCTAATTGATTTTACACCTAGGGTTTCCTTCTAGGGTTTTGAAAAGCCTTGCTTTAGCAACACTTTTCAGCCATAGATTCATGCTTTTGAGCTAGCCGTTTTGCCATGAAAGTCTTAAGGAGAGGATTGAAGCTCTAGGCCTAGCTTTAGCTACACCTAGGTTAGTCTTTTATCCTTAGGGTTAGGGTTTGTGGCCTTGCTTTAGCAACACCATTAAACCCTAGTTCTCTTGTCCTTAGGTTTGAACTCTTCCTAAACCATTAGCCATACTTCCTTTTGACTCCATTAACCCAAGGCACTAGTCTAGAAATGAATGCTTGAGCTTGTTATGCCTTAAAACTTTTCAAACTACATTCAAATTTTGCAACCCTACTAACCTAGCGTCTAACCCTAACTAGTTTTAGGACTAACCCTAGGAGGATAACGTTGGCCTTAAAAGAACTTTTGCTTGGATAGAAAGGTGCGGCCCTGTTGTCCCTTCTTAGCCGTGGAGTTAAATTGCATTTTTGATGGTTGATTTTGCCAAAACGTCCACCATTGGCTAGCTAACCTGCAGAACACCAAAGTTTGTATAGAGGTGACGTCATAGTATGCTTGATCTCTTATTTTGTTGAAAACGTTTTGACTTTGTCACTCTCTCTTGATTGGTCTTGAGCTATTGAAAGCATTGTGAGATTGTTTGGTGAAAAGTTGTGCTCTTTTCCTCTCAAATTGACTTGTTGATGAAGCTGACGTCATAGTGACTGCAACAAAACTTGTATAGGGCTGACGTCATACTCTTTGTTCTTTGCTTATACCTGCAACGTTGTGACATTTGGCAGCTCTATTGATTGACATTGAGTTAATAATTGTATCCCTAAGCTTATTTAACAAAACGTTTTTGCTCTTTGTCATCTAATTGACTCATTGATGAATGCTTGATGTCATACATTGCAGCAAAAAATAGTATATGTGACGCAGAAATATATTCTATATGAGCTGATTTGACATGTTATTGCATTAATGATATGATACATGGTTGAATTGTGAACATTAAATGCTGATTTGCCCTTTTATGCTTTATTGGAGAAGTGTTCTAAGTCTTTGCTTTGTTTAGCCATCATTGACTTCGTCAATAATAGCATTAATCCATTTGCTCATATATTTATTAAAAGATAGTCTTGAATGCTTATGGAGTACTAACCCACTGCAAGCACATTCTAGTTTTCTTTGTTTTGTCTCGCAAACAGGTGCATCATCAGTGGTCTTATCTTTTTGACTATCTCTTATTGGGCAGCAATCTGTGAAAGGGGTTTCCCTGACTTGGCCTTTACCCTTTAGCCTCTCTTTACCCAGATTGCCTTAGGGACGTTTCCCTTGGACTTGCCCTCCTAAATAGAAAGAGCCCCCCATCGAGGTGACAGTGGGTGGGGAAGCTCCTGTTACGCCGGTTTCACACCTTGACTCAAGCCCTTTGGACCTTTCCTACAAACCGTGCGATAACAGTCTCAATTATGCCTTTCTTAGATATAGGAGGAGAACCTTGAATACCTATATAATAATTAAACGGAGAATCAATAAAATTCTGTATGCTTGAGTTAATAGATTGAGGATTGAAGTCCTCCATATCACCCTTTTGTTGCATACTACTATCTGCAAAATAATGAGATGAATAAGACAAAGTTCAAACCTCTATTTACAAATAACCAACCTTCTACCCTTACTTTTACTTTAAGGCTAGAGGTGGCTTCATAACTAATAAACTTGACTCGAAGATTCCATTTGAGAAGTTTCTAATCATTGCAAGTTCAATTGAAAACTCTAAAACTATAGAAGAATGGATATCTTCACTTGCAAATTCCCCATTGATTTGTGCAACTTTATAACAAAATCCTAAACCAATTCACACTTGTCAAAAATCCCAAAGTTTGTATCATCAATACAAGAAATCAAAAGAAAATACTGACATTATCATTGATCCATCATTCCTAGAAAATTGCAAAATTGGAAGATCATGAAACCTTGCCCTCACAGGCAAGGACAAAAAAATACTAGCCTCGACATGGTAGAGGTGTGTCGTTAGCCCCACTTTTTTGAAACATTTCTCGGTCACTTGGGAAAAATGATTTTTGTTAACATTAGAGTTGGAGAAAAAGGGATCTAGAAAGGAAAAGGATACATGTTTTATATATATTTGTCCTCAAATGTAATATACTTTTTGTACAAAGGATACCCCTAAAGCATTGGAAAAGGATTATCAATGCCCATAATTTCTCTTCTCACCCTTCACCCCTCCCTCCTTTAAACCTTACTCCTCTTCCGTGCCCTTCTCCCCTCCTTTAAACCTTACTCCTCTCCTCTCTATCCCTTCACCTCCTTTCCTCTTAGCACCTCCACCATACTCCCCCATTTTTTTCTCACTCTCAATTGTGTGTTCCCCTATCTCCGTGACCACTATACCACAAGTTGCAAGTCCCCTTTTTGCGCCCTCAACTATAGTAGTCTCAAAGGGTCCAACTGTAGAGACAATTTTGAAGATGGAAATGTAGCACGCTCAAACATATTTGCAAATTGGATATGAAACAGATCAATGACCATATACAATGGAGTAGCAACCCAAGGATGGTCTCAAATAATGCCTCAATCATGCTAGCATGGTAATTCTCCCAATAGATCCAATATTTTTAGCATCTCAGCTATGTAGTTTAGCTAAATTAATGGAATGGTTACAATCGAAGGTGCTCCTCTCAAACAAAGTTTTTGAGTTGGAATTGGAAAATTTGTCCCTCAGGGAATTGTTGAATGAAAACAATGTGTAGGAAGCCCTTTAGGTGTGGGAGGGGTATCAAGGCATCCTATTGGGCCAGTCAATCCCCAAGTCAAGGGTGTTTCCCAAGGGAAACCTATCTAAGCCATGTGTGAGGATGAGGTGGAGTAGGGTAAGACTTCTGGGCATGGGGTTCATGACATAGAAGGGTTTGTATTGTCTCATTTATGGGTGCCTTTGTAGAGGGTGTGCTGCCCTTTGTCCGCGATGTAACATTTTTTCCAAGCCCATTTATTGCCATTAATTGATTAAAGTCCAAAACAATTGGGTACTATAAGACATGGAAAGAAAAGAGTACTGCAACGTCTCTTGAAGCTTAGGTGCACTGAGTGCCATATGCATGGAAAGAAAAGGACACCGCATAAATGCACCTCCTCGAAAAGTGGGACATCTATATAATGTGAGTTTGCTTTTGCAGGTCTTTCAATTCTTTTAGGAGAAACACTTCATTGTTCTCAAGATCTCTTGGGCGAGCATCTGGAAGGTTTTATGATTGGATTTTATCTTTTTCCAGCTACATTCCCCTCTGGGCCTTCAACCCCTTCTTCCCATGAAATGAGGTACAATCCCTTCTTGGGTCAGTACACTAGAGAATCCCAAAAGATAAGGAGACGGAAGGAACGAAGTATAGAAAGTGATAAGTATGATCGGGAATGGTACGGTGACTCTTCAAGGAACCGCCTAGTAGCACCCCATTCCCGAGGGTGACCAACTTACTAGGACGTGATGACATCCACCAGGGTTAAATAAGGCAAAGAGTATAATTTCCAAGCAAACGTTCTGTAATCAATAAAGAATTCTTTGCAACATATTCAAATTCTTCAATTATTAGGGTGACACTTACTGTGATACTCGACTTATTAACTCATTAAGCAAGACCTGCTATCCTCTGGGGCCAGGTTGGTGTGATGGATGTTGCTTTGCTGTTGGTGATTTATGGTGGTGCATCAATGAATAGGAGGGGCCTTGCGGGGCTATGCTAGTCAATCTGACTCTCGACACTCCATGTTTGCTACCTGTGGGCCTCGAGACATGATCTCCTTAGTTACCCCTAGACTAAGGGGGTAACATGAACCAAGAAGCCCATCAAAACCCTAGCCTCCACATGATGTCAAGCCTTAGAAGGTAACGTTTTGGGCCTTCAAGGCCAACGTCCAAGTGCAAGGGGCTATGATGTCATCACCTAGTGCTGTCCAAGTGCCTCCTAAGGAAACATCCATCATCTCAAGTGTGCAATGGCTCCGGGGTCCTTTGCCCATCCTGTGGGGTATGGTGTCCATCCTTGGGGTTTTCAAGTTTCAACCCCCCATGAAGGTCAAAATTGCATAGTTCTCCATGGAAATAACTTACACCTGGCAAAGTCTTGCAAAGACAAACAAGTATGCCCTCCAAGGGTCCACAAGTCACATGTATCATGCCCAGTGAGCTACATTTAATAAAAGAACCACCCAAACATGTGCATTAAATCCCCCCTTTTCAAACTAAACAAATGCTCAAAGACCTTATACAACTTGCCAAATTTAGGTATGGGAGGGTTGTCATGGTGCCCTATTGGGTAGATCAATCCCCAAGTCAAGGAGTGTTTCTCAAGAAGACCCTATCTAAGTCATGTAATGAGTATGAGGTGGATGGGGGTATGACTTTTGGGTATGGGGTTCTTGACATATCAAGGGCTCATATTGTCTCACTTATGGGTGCCTTTGTAGAGGGCGTGCTGCATCCTTGTTTGCATTGCAACTTTTTCCAAGCCCTTTTATTTGCCATTAATTGATTATGGTCCAAAACTTCGAGTGCTATGTGCAATGGAAAGTAAGGAGCACCGCAATGCCACTTGGAGCTAAGAACACATTGAGTGCCATGTGCAAGGAAAGTAAAAGACACCGCCAATGCTTTCCCTCAACAAGTGGGACATTTATTAATTGTGTTTTCTTTTCTAAAGGTCCTTGACTTTTATGGAGAAGCGTTTCATTGCTCTTAGGACCTTAGGGAGAGCATCTAGAGGATAATTTATGGTTTTTATCTTTTTCTAGCTACAAAACCTCTGGGCCTTTGGCTCCTTCTTCCCATGAAATGAGGTACAAGCCCTTCTTGGGGTCAATAAGCCCAGGAACCCAAAAGATGAGAAAACAAAAGGGAAGAAGAATGAAAAATGATAAGTATGTGCGGGAATGGTACGATGACCCTTAAAGGAGACCCCCTAGTAGCAACCCTTTTCTCGAGGGTGACCCTCTTACTAGGAAAATATGTCAACCACCAAGGTGAAATGAGGCAAAAGGCATAATTTCCAAGCAAACGTCTTCATAATCAAGAAATGACTCTTTGCAACATGTTCAAATACTTTAGTAATTAAAATGATACTTACCACAAGACCAGACTTGTTACCTCATGAAGCAAGGCTTGCTGTCCTTTGTGGGCCAAGCTGGTGTGGTGGACGATGCTGTCATCAATCAAGTGATGATGCGTGGTAAGAAAAGGGGCTCTGCCAACTCATCTGGTTCTTGACACTCTATGTCTTCAACCCGCGAGCCTCGAGACATCATCTCCCCAGTTACCCCTAGCCTGGGGGAGTAAAATATGGCATTTTTAATTTCATAATAATGTAGTATTCAACTGCAAGTAGCACAAATATGCATGTTTTCATATATGCCGCAACTAATTTTGGCATTGTGCATATTTTTTTTGAATATATATATATATATATATATATATATATATATATAACACTCTTAGGATGCTTTTCTCCTAAGGTGTTTTGGGAAATGGCGCTCCCACTCCCGCTCCCACGTTCTGACAACCTTGAATCGAACTCATGGTGCTCCTCTCATCCATCATTGATATGTTTGAATATTCATCCAATCTAGCAACAAAACTAGAAAATTCTTCCTTCACCTCTCTATGTAGATGAGTTGGAAATATTCTCATAAGGGCTTTCTTCACTCCCTTGGCCACCTCCCTATCCTTATTTGGTGCCTTCCTCTTCCCATTGCTTTGAGTAATGAGGTATTTATCATAAAATCATGGTTTGAGGGCATGTGCTAAAGTGTTCAATGGAGTGTTGAACTTGTTCCACCTCTCAACAATGATTTTCTTCACAAAATCAGCAAATCAAGCATCAACAAATAAAAGATGGAGAGACTCACTAGAAACGATTTCCATAGTTTTCTCAACCATGGTATCCATGCCATTGTAAACCTCTCCCAAGAAAGGTTTGTTTGTGTCGGCACTTTGGAGAAGCTCAAATACAAGTGATGTGAACTTGAGCAAGAAATCTCTCTTGCTCCACCAATCCTAATTAACACATAATTTGTGCACTATAGTTCCCTGCTCTGAATTTGCTTGTCTCCACTCAGCCCAAAGGTGACTCACCACCATAGAAAGTAATGGCTGCTTAACTTCAACAAGGTGGTGCAACATGGCAAAGTTTGATGCATATCTCGTGTCAACAACTTTCAACAACTCCAATCTGGTTTATTCTTGAAAAATTGTTTGAGACTGGTGGTGGTTGGTGATGAATATGATTATGTCCCTAGCCTGCAATGTGAGCTCCTTAATCCATGGAACTTTATCCTCAAACTCTTCTAAAATTAGATTTAAATTATGAACAATGCAAGGTATCCAAAAAATGTGATCATACTTGCTCGCAACAATCAAACATGTAGTGTTGCAAATTAGTGCATTATCCGTGATAAGTTGCAACACCCTAGTAGGCCCTACTTGTTCAATAGCTTTGATTAAAAAATCAGAGATGAATTAAGCACCCCTTACCTCACTTGAACAGTCTTCATCCTTCAAAAACATTGCTTCTTTTGGTGAAGTGGCAATGATATTGATCAATGGCCTATGCCTTGTATCTATCCATCCATCCATCCGAGACAGTGGAAACCAGTGAGCTAGTCCATGGAGCATAGATAGATGCTAAAACATCCTAAACAAGCTTCTCCTCTTTTTTGAGCAGATCGGTTTGGAGTTTTTCATAGTTAGGCCCCTTGAACCCTCGAAGAGCCGTGTTAATTGTCCTCACCATATCTTGCCAATAAGGAGACTGAACCACATTAAAAGGGATAACACAAGCATAGATGGCCCTTGCCACTCTTGTTTGAGCTTCTTCTCTCCCTTGAACATTCAACATTTTAGCTATTTTGCTCTCTTGACTTGCAGAAGAACCTTTAGTACTTTTTGATGCTTGTTGTTGTTGCTGAGCTACTTTCCTCTTCCTTGTTTCATGCACAATCCTTGGTTCAATGTTAGGAGACTGAGTAGTAGCATTAGTAAGCTGTCCACATCTTCTTTTCAGCCTATATGCCTCAATCTGCTCTTCCCATACTCCTCCCTTTCTTTTGGATCATTTGTGTTTTTGCAAACATCAATACCCTTTCCCGAACCCTGCAAAAGGTGTGCCTTCACTCTTAGTTAAGAGCCCTTGTATGGTAGATGACAGAGATTGCACTTCCGTTCCCATGAACCGCCACCTGGAATCGTGTAATCTTCTTAACATGCCTCCAAATAGAATAGAAGTCATTTTTCTTGTTGGAGCTAGGAGTTGAGGAAGAGAAGTAACTTGGTTGGAAGCCACTGCTGCTGCCAAAAAACAAATTTGCAATGAAAAATATGGAAGCACAAACCCTAAGTCCACAGTAATACTCCACTCAAATAATGATAAAAGAAGACACTACCAAGAAAGCTTGCTGCTCACCTAAACATGCAGGAACTGGTTGCTGTAGTTGCCCAAAACACCACAAAATGCTTGCTGTAGCTGCTCAAGAGACCCAAATTACTTGCTGCCCTCCTAAACACACATGGAATGATGGCTGTAGCTGCCCCAAACACCACAAAATGCCTGCTGTAACCACCCAAAAGATTGAAATTGCTTGCTACTCACCTAAACATACAGGAAATGATGGCTGTAGCTGCCCAAAATACTGAAATTTCTCTTGCTGGAATTTCCTTTGCTCAATTTGCAGTTATAGAAAATATAAGGCAGCTGTACAGTTTCCCCTTCTGAAAGCGTCTCTTTTTAATGAAAAAACTTCCAATGCTAAACTAGCCTCAAGCAATGAAGGGTGCTAGAAATGGGAGTTTACTTACTTTGAAACACTGAATGGTTGGCTAAAATTGTAGGGTTGAAGACTTGTAATAGAATGCTTAGTAGACTTCAAATCCTTGATACTTTTTAATGGAGAAGCTCTTGAATATGCAACTCCTTTATTCTTCTGAGTGATTAACAGATGATCTTGATGAATGCTCTTCTGATCTGATATCATGTGAGAATGTGCGAAAGGATCTTGAGCAGTCACATATAACAATTGAAAAAGCAAAGCCACGAGTAAAATGAGAACACAGGATTTATATTGGAAAATCCCTCATGGGCTAGGAAACTTCACTCTTCAAAGAAACTTGCTTTATTCTCATGCATCACACTATGTTATCACATTATGCTTACAATTAGGTTCGAGACCTCTTGATATAGTGATTAGCTCTCGGCCAACTACCACATTAATTATGGACCTGTTATCACATGGATTGTAGATTGTGTAGAGTCCTTCACGATCCCAATCAATGGACAACAAACCAGGACCACAACCCACTGCCACCTTAGGAAAAGTCCTGGGTGACCCCTGGGGAAAAAGACTACGAGTGGTCAAAGGCCCTAAGGGTCACGATACAAAACTTGGAGGGCAAGAATGGATGAAGGGTGAATGAAGGAAAGGATGGGAGGCAAGAGGAGGGTGAGGAAGAAAGTCTAAAGCCTGCAAGGACAAGTCAACCAAAACCAACTCAAATACTAGAATCCTATGCCCAAGTACAAGTCCCGCCAAATAATTAATTAAGACAAGTGTTTAGCAAGATTATTATCTTATGCAGAATGAAAGTAAGACATTAACTTCTTAATATGTGTTATATCAAATCGACACAATATCATTAAGCATTCAATCATTATAAGTCCACATATACCGGCATAAGATGTAAGGAGTATTCAAACACTTGTTCTCATCAATAAAATCAATATACCAGATCTGAAGTAACTTAAGTAAACAGTGGAAAAGCAAGATCTAAATTCCCAAACCAGCAAGTTAATACTTTCCACAATTAGCCCAATTTAACTAGAAATGAGAGATAACACTTGTTAAATGATTACTAGGTATTTATCTAGTATCAACCAGATCAGATAAGTGATATGACAACAGTAGATTACTCTTAATATCAACAAGGTTATCAATGTTTAACAACACCTATCCAACCACAACACTTTCTAGTTAATTTGCCAATGAGTTAGCCAATGAAAGGCACATTCAACCAATGTTTTCTAAGCACTTATCGAACATGCATCAGATATGATATATGACAGCGCAGCAGTAAAATCAGTAAGGAAAACTAATCTAAAACCACAAATTAACTCCTAGAAATCAGCAAGAATACTTAGGAACAATTTAGAGAAAATTAAGACACAAAAACTAGCTAAACAGGCCTACTAGATTGGGGTTAGATAAGCTAATCTAAACTGATTTTTTTCTGCAGTAAAAGTCAGCCTTATGGCTGTAGCATTCATCTAATGACAGCAGAAAATCTAATATCAAAATCCAAAACTAACATACTAGATTTATAGATCAGTTAAAGAGCTTCAATTTAGATTATTTATTTGCTTAGTTTGACCTAGGAAAACTCAAGATCTAACTAGTCTAGGGTTAGTAACCTAACTAAGACAGAATTTGCAGCAAAGATATCAGCGAAGAAAACTCATTAAAACTATCCAACTAACTCTAGGAAACACTTATAACACTCAAGAATAGTTAGCTATTGACTAGGAACTAAAACTAGCTAAATTAGTACACTAGTCTAGGAGTTAAAGTGAGCTGTCCTAAACACTGTTTTCTGCATAAAATTGCAGCCTTATGGCTGTAGCTTTCAATGAGGTACAACAGACAAACTATCCACCAAATCAGAAAACTAAACCGTTGGAATGAAAGATCTACTCAAGCCACACAAAATTGACTACCTATTTGCCTAAAACTGTGAAGTAAAACTAGAGATCTAACAACCTAGGGTTAGTAAACTAGCAGAAATTGCAGCAGAGAAAGGTTTGAAGGTTGAGGGGGTTAGACCTCCCAAAAATTTCGCCCCAATGGGATAGAGGTGCGCCCTGGGGGGGCGAGTTCAGCTGTGCAATCAAATTTGAATTCTGGTAGAAATACATGCATCCCAATGCAAACTCTTACGATCTCCAATGCAAAATCAGTGTCTTAGTCCCTTGGGTATGGAGTCAAAAGCTTGGAGGAGAGGCTAGAAAATCCAAGAAAGAAGTCTCCCTCACATGTTGTAGGGTTAGCTATCCTGCAGGAGGGTTAGAATCAACAAGACGTCTAGCCCTTCAAGTCACACAAGATGGTAAAACCTGCAACAAAGCTGTTAGTCTCCTAATCTTTGACACAAATCCTACCAATAACTAGATCCTTAGGGTTGTAGATTTCTCTATCCCTAAGACAAGTTTAATTAAAGCACATAAACAATTATCTTGCAAATTAGGGTTTTATAAATGGATAAATCAAGACAAAATGGAAACTTCTCACCAAAAATATCTTGAAGAAGAATTAACCAATAGCATAGCAACACAATCATCCATCAAGACAATCCATATTTCACCCATAACTCCATTGCATAAGCCTCCAAGAGAGATTGCACCATCCAAAAGCACAATGACACTAGTGTAGCGAAAATTTGAAGTGCAAAAGAGTAATATTATTCCACCCACCAAAAAACATTGTCTAAATGAAATCAAGTGAGGAGTATTTATAGATCCTCCTCCACTTGATTTTGTCCACATACTAACCCACTTTAGGGTTATCCATCAAATAAAATTTAAAAATAATTAAAAATATTCTAGATAACTCACTTTATAATTAATTTGACCATTTAAAACAATTGACTTGGTCAAAAAATAAACTCATTGTGAGAATCCAAATATAACTCACTTACTTAACTCCCTAAATTAAAATAAAAAATGGCTAATCCACCATAAAGTCATTAATGGCCTAGGAAGACCCAAAAACCTCCTCCATGGATCAAGGGATCCTCTCCCAAAGTGTCGCCCAAGGGCCAAAATCCATCGAACCCCTCAAAAATAAATGTGAAGAAGAGTGGCGAGCTTCCCAAGGCCATCGCATGAGTAGATCCATTCAACACGGGGCTAGATAAAGTGGGAAAATCTTCTCCAAGTGGGCAAAATATCATCAATGAGCCAAATCGTCCCCCATAAATGTGCAAGTGGCAAGCCCCAATGGCAATAACTCCTCCGATAAGTGTGGGAAAAGCCTCCAAAGGCTCAATCATCGAGGTAAGGCATGCATCCATCATCTAGAAACCTCCTAAGGCCCAACGCTCACCCAAGTCCTTCCAATGATCAAGATCCAATGCTCACAAAGGGGTGATGTCACCCTCTAAATGATGACATCATCCTCAAAGGGGCCTCCAAATGACGAGTTAAGTGGGGCGAGTCACCCATAAATCATGATCATGAGGTCTGTGAAAAATCTCGAGCATCTGACAAGTACAAATGTGGAATCCAACCTAGGGTTAGCTAACCCTAGTAATACCTCGACAACAATAAATAATGATTTGGCACCTATATATGCCTGCAAAGCTGTAATGAAATGACACATGGCAAGAACCTGTAGGACAAAATAAGACATGTGCATCTAGAAGAAAGAAAGCCTAAAATTATAGCAAGATAAACCAATGTAATACAAAAGCCATTAGTAGTCAATCCATCACACTCCTTTATCCTAGTTGACACAAGTTAAGAAAGTTATGCTTTTTCAATAGTCAAGGTAGGGGAAGATCATCAAGGAATCCCAATAGGCTAAGTCACCCTAAAGTGAAGAGGTTGGTTCCCAGGAAATGAGTCTTCAAAGTCACAAATGAATAAAGGAGAAAAGCATAGTAGGTTAACTTCGAAGGTGTTGGAAGTTCGACACATAGGGTCCATAGTATCTCAATCAAGGGTGCCTTTGGGAGTGAGCTACGACCATTGGTTCCTATTATCTGCGAGGCTCAAGTCCTATATTAGCCTTTTACCATGTCATCACATGGGGGGAATACCCCAGAGAATATGAAGCGCTCTGGCGATATTTTCCATGTGTGACGACATTCTTTATTTTTTCTTTTTCTTATGATTTTTCTTTTACTTTATTTTTCTTGTTTGTCTTGTGTTGAAAAACACATGCTTAACTTGCTTCGGACACCTTAGAGAATATGTAGCGCTTTGGTGATGCGTTCACAAGTGCTATGCGGACTGGACGAGTCTGTGAGCAGGTAACCATGGTTGGCTTTTGCTAGCCACCCCTAAGGCTTTAGCCCATAGAAAGAGGAACAATCTCGTCCTTGATCAAAACAACCAATCACCAGAAGTAGTGGGAAGGACAGTGGGACATGAATATGGAAAGTGAAAAGTATGACACTGACTGATCCAAAAACAAGACCCAGTATGTACTCCTGTTCCCAAAGAGCTTCCTAACTTTCCCAAGAGACCAAGACAACCACCCAGGGATGACTAGGGAAAAAGTATAACCAACAAGCTAATGTCTCATGACCAAGAGGAGTGATTTGCACTAATCTAGAAATGCTTCAAATATTAAATCAATACTCACTATGGTTAGAGGCTTACCAATTTGTAGCATGTATGTGGGATGTCTAACAAGCTTGTCCAATGTCATGGTGTCAACCGCTGCTCAACTGTTACCCAAAATATGCCTAGAAATAGAGGAGGGGTCCACCATCAAGTACTGCTCATCTGCTAGCATTCCATGTCTGCAACCTGGATGCCTCTAGATACCATCTCTAATACAGTTATCCACAAAAAATGGGGATAACAGGACCACTAGCTACCTATTAACCACCAAATTAATGATATACCATTACAACCCTACTTAAACAAAGTTAGTTAATGTCCATAAGTCAAGTTTACATAAGTACACAATGGAACATTTATTGCACCAACAAAAACATAGGGACAAGAATAAAGGAGTTGGGACACTTGAACACTTTTTTTTTTTTTGAAAAGGGACACTTGCACACTTAATAAAAATGTTGTGTTTAGGTAAATAACATTTCCTTTCCCTTGGTAAGCTTTGTCCCCAAAGTTTGGGAACCAAAGAGTAGCTCAACCACCTGTCATCTTCTTATGCTTCTTTGGTCTTTGTTGAAGAGATTGATAAACCTATTCAATAGAAGCAATACTAATAGAATCTTAAAAGAGAAGAAACAATGGCATATTCACACACAGTATACATAAGATTTACCCCGGAAGCCCTCAAGTGGGAAAACCAACCTAACTTAGAGCCACACCTTTGTATTCACTTAATTGTTCACAATATAATATTTAGGTATTCACGACATCAATTAACCTAATCTGCAATCAAGGATTTGATTACAATCCCAATCTTGTCACTAGGATTAGATTACAATGGGTATAAAACCTTGGGATGAAACTACCCAAAAAACCCATAAATACACCTATGAAAAATAAGCAGCCAAAATGTGTCGAGAGGTAAAGTCTATACTTGCAAAGAATACAACACATCCAAGATTTGTTTGAATATGATCATATGTACTTGCTCAAATGGGTAGAAGCTTTGAGAGCAATCTTCTTTGATGAATTAATTGAGCTCACACATTGTATTTTGATGAGGATCACAAGGATCCAAAAAAATGTTATCCTCATAGATGTAAAATTTTTGTGGTAGGGGGAACATTTCTAATGGAGAAGTTTCAAGCTGAAAATTCTCTTTCACCACTTGCTTGTGACTACCTTAAATGGTTTGTCCAACCTTTTCAACTAGTACATTTTTTCCCTCTAGTAGATTCATCATAAAGAGGAAGAGATTCATCGAAGACAAGCTAGAAGATCTTATTTTCTACTTGTACATCCTTTTCATAAAGATATTCATCGTAGAGAGGAATTGAAGAGAGGTTGTAAGATCTTTGCCTCTTGTAAATCCTATTCATATGTATATTCATCATAGATAGGAGAAGATGTCTCAAAGAGAAGCTGAAGTAGTTGGCTTGACATTGCTGGGAGATGTCTACATACAAAATCTTCACAAGCCTCTTCTAAATCTATCCCTGCCTTTATTTCCTACTATATTCACTTCTACTATTGAGTGGAATGTGAAATCTATCACATAAATTCAAAACTATTTTGATTGCCAATTTGATAACCTTATTTGAATATGCCTTGCTTCTTTTCTCAACAATTTTTTTCAAAAGAGAATTTGATACAAAAAATAGAAGACAACTGGCATTAAATATATATATTTTCCTCATTTAAATCTAAAGCTAAGATTTTGTGTGCAAGTAGAGCTAGACTTATTTTTCAAACAACAAAATTGGCACTTGATTTTCTTACCCCAATTGAAGGTTGTGATGATTTTTCCTTTTTTGCCAAGGATCTGAGATAGAAAATGAACAACTTCTTTTAGATCTTGTAACTTTGTCATTGCTTCATAAAATCCTTGATAACACCACTTGTTGGAAAGATTTCGAATATACAAAATGAACAACTTCTTTAAGAGCTTGTAATTTTGTCCTTGCTTCATAAAATCCTTGATAAGACCACTTATTGGAAAGCTTTCAAAATATACTCTACAACAAGAAAAAAGGCACTTCAATTAGACACTAGCTAAAATTGATTTATTCTGAAACCTGAGTTTGATACCACCTTTGATGTGCTTGGAAGCGAATCAACACGCTACTATTGCAAAGCACAAATATGAATTGAAATAACAATAAGAAATATGGTAGGAGTAAAACTTGAATGACAAAACAAAGGGACAAGGACAAATGAGTGGCAGCGGTACATGCACGCCTAAGAATGGATTTGCAGATTTGAGTAATGGAGGAAGAGTTCTCAAAAATGTACTCGAAGAGAAACATGATTTGATTGAGTGATAGATATGAATGATTACAAGAGAGGGGGAAGCCCTATGTTTATATAGAAGAGAGACTAAATTTCTAACTTGTGGCCAAAGTTACTTTACTGGGTAATTTTTGTTTTTATTTAGCTAATTAATCCTAAACACACCAATTATCTATTTGAGGCCTTGTACAAAATATCAAATGAATAAAGATAATTACAAAACTATGAGCTTACATATAAAATTGTTCACGCACATAAAATTATTTGCAAAGTAAAAATGTTGTGTTTAGATACACATGAAGGTGGACTATATGGAAACATACACCCCTATAAAAAATTTGGCAACTGTTAGGTTAGTTTCGGCCATGGAAATACATTTTGGTTGGAAATTATATCAAATAGATATAAAGAGTGCTTTCCTCAATGGCTATTTAGAGGAGGAGGTATATATGTATTAGTTGCAGGGATTCCTGATAGCAGGGAAAGAGCATCTATAGTGTGTAAGTTGGTGATGATTCTTTACAAGTTGAAGCAAGGTCCAAGAGCCTTGGTACATAAAAATCGATGAGCATCTTACAGGTTCGACCTTCAAAATATATTTTTATTTAAATGTTTATATTAGAAGTGCATGTGATGATTTGATGCTTTGGTAATTTAAGTTGATGACATTATCATCACAAGTAGTGAGGTTGACACAATTCAAAAGGTAAAATCTGATGTGTTCAACTTATGACATGATAGACTTAGGCCTCCCACATTATTGTTTAGGTGTAGAGTTTTGACAAACAACTAAGTGAGTTTTGAGGTATGTGAAAGGTACATTGCAGCAACGCTGTTGGGAGTGGGAGCACGAAGTGCCAATTTCCAAGACTTAGGGAGTGAAGCGTTTGGGGAACTTTTTTTTATATAATATGTATTATAATATATTTTGTTGCATGCATATTAAAAAAAACATGTAGAATGGAGGATTAGTTGCAGAAAATATGAAAACATGGGTGTTTGTAGTGGATTAATGATAATCATTAAAGCATCAACCATGTACATTGTATATTGTAAAAAATTCCCAAGCCAAGGTGACTGCTGTCCTTATGATCTCAATTAAATAGATAAATTGCTGTATTTAATTTAAAGCAGAAACTAATTTCAGTTCATACTACATAGCATCTATCACAATATAGCTAAATACATAAATAGCAGAAGGATAAAACAGTTTCACACATACACAGGTAATTTCTCCTTAAAAATCAACTTGTCATTCCTTATTCAAAGCTTACAAGGAAACCTCCACAAGCTGCTAAAACAACAGCTGCATGGTTATCAAAATCACCTCAGAAAACATATCTGCACAAAAATCGAGAAGAAAATCTGCACAAAAATCGAGAAGAAACAGCCTGCAAGGAAGACTGTACAGCCTGTTGTATGGATGCGTACCACTGTATTGATTTGCTATATGGCTCCGTAAGACTGTATGGATCTGTACGGCTGTACGGATCTGTTGTACGGCTTCGGACGATTGTATGACTGCTGTACAGATGGTTTCTCTGGCTCCTCTCTTGTTCTTCTGCGCTGCTTCACTGATTGCTGTCCTTGTTAGACAAAATTGTGTTTGAACTCTCTATCTTGACCCATCTTTATACTTTTATGTAAAGCCCTAATCTCTCGGTGAGATGTACGGTTGAGATTAATTTTAGTCTAAGTCATTAATGCTTGAAATACACGTTATTAGACTCAATACACTGTATTTCCTAAAGTGAATTACAAAATATAATTAGTGACCACTTTTCCGAAGTGGTCACCAATGAAATGTCTCGAACCACTTACTGCATGTTCACACTGAAACTTGTGCAAGAAGTTCCTACTTGGGCTACATTTCTCAACATTTAGTACACAAATAACATCAACTATCTAGCAGTTATAACTTATAGCATTGTCATCAAATGATCAACCATAACATCAACCTCAAGTTTCAAGTTTCAATCGACAACATTTGTCATCAACAAACTATAACTAATAACATCAACTATGAAATGAAACACGGAGTCGTGACCAAAGATTTGTAATATGTAGTCAACAGTTAGAACTTAAGCCTTAAATTGTCATATGATGTTTACAAAATAGTCTATAATAAAGAGTCAAGACAAATAATTCTAAGTTCTAGAATCTAGATTCTAAACTGAAAAAGACAAATAAATCTACTAAGTTTTCCTTTTGCTAGTGAGAAGTTGTTAGTTATAAGGGATTCAAAATTAGTGATCATGTTGATGAATGGTAGAACAAGGTCAAAATGATGACATGTATTTTGATATTAATAATGATTATAGAGACCTAGTTCAAGAACTTGAAGATGTTTAATTTCTTCACTTACATAAGAAGGCTTAATATATTAGTTGTAGCTTGATTCATATGCTAATGTTGGAGCTTCACGAGGTCAATTAAAAACTGATCTAAAGTGGCACCTCATAGGAATTCTGGATTATGGTTGGAGACTTAAGTAAGGCCATTGAATATGGAGTGTATACTATTGAAAATGGTGTAAGCTTTATTCTTGGCCATGATTGACCTTATATTCTAATCATTATTTTATTTCTAAGTTTGGTTAAATTTGACCTTCTACATGTAGGCTCATAACCTCTCTTGGCGAAAGCACCTTACTTCTTGAGTTGTGTATATATACTCAACTCATTCATAATTTATCATCAAGTGATTCATTCATTCTTCCAATAAAGTGATTTTCCTAAGGGCACCTATGAAGTGTTGCACTCTTTCTAGTGTATGGGTTTCTTTCTCTTTCTAATGCACCTGTTCTTGGGTTCTTTTTCTCTTTAGGTCACGCTCTTCTTGGCTGATTTCTCTTCAAGTGTTGCATTGTCCTAGTGCTGGTTTATGTTCCTCTTTATTGTAGAATTTGGGTTTGTGTTGGTTTTGTTTGATTCTTTCGCTATCTCTTGTGAATCTCAACATGGTTTTAGAGTTGGTGTGAGTCTCACTTAATTCAACAATTGATCTTAAAGATTTTTGGCTAGTAGCATCGCTCAAGGCTTCTTTTCGACTGTGAAGCTTGGGTTTTTTGGATCATCTTTTTTATAGGGTTACCTAGGGTTTAAACCCTCCTCCAAGGCAAATGTCCTTTTTTAGGGGCTTCCTAGGGTTTAAACCTTCCTTCGAGGCCAACAACTCTTTTCCTAGGGTTAAACCCTCCTTCAAGGCCAACACTCTCTTCATTACTTTGCTTTGCAGCAAGAGGTGGCACACTACAGAGTTTTTTTTCAAAAGAAGCTAGCACCTCTTCTTCTCTCGGGCCTATGAAGTTGAACTTCCAAAGACTTTATGAAGGCTTCTTCTTTGTGTTGTTATTGAACATGATGGACTCATCTTACAGTGCAAATTTGGTTGTGCACTATGCATATGGGTCCATCCTCTCCAATTATTGACATCAACACAATGGAGAGAGTGATCATTGGTGATATTGTTGTAGTTTCGATTCATGATTCACTAGGACCTTTTCCAACGCTTCTTATAGATGATTCATTTATAAATGATTCTCAACACGTTATCGTGGATTTCTCTCCTTCACATTATGTTCATCCTACGAGTGCTTTCTGAAACAGTCCTCCTATAGTGTGATCAGGCAGACAAATGTTGACGGGGATTGTCTGGATCCCATCATGCGGAAGTCTCTTCATCTATACCTTTGCTGGAGGCTATCTTCACTAGCTTGTGGAATCGTATTGGTGTGGGAGATATGATGTTGAGGGGGGATAATATGAAATTTCTTCTTTTTGTGGATCCCATTCAACATCAAGGGGGGATGCGAATCTTGTGATGTAATGTAACGTATTCTCTTCGTACCCCCTCGGTTAGATGAAGGGGTGATGTTGAAAATAGGGGTGTAATCTTCATTTTTGGCCATAATCGACCTTATATTGAGTTGGGTATTTATACACTCACTCTCATTTTCAGCCACGATTGACCTTGTATTGAGTTGGGTATTTATACACCCACTCTCATTTGTATTCATCTTTTTCTCCATGGCCACTTGTTGAGCTCAAGGGAGGATGTTGAAAATGATGTAAGTTTCTGGAACACTCCTCCTATAGTGTGATCAGGCAGACAAATGTTGACGGGGATTGTCTGGATCCCATCTTGCGGAAGTCTCTTCGTATATACCTTTGCTGGAGGCTATCTTCACTAGCTTGTGGAATCATATTGGTGTGGGAGATATGATGTTGAGGGGGGATAATATGAAATTTCTTCTTTTTGTGGATCCCATTCAACATCAAGGGGGGATGCGAATCTTGTGATGTAATGTAACGTATTCTCTTCGTACCCCCTCGGTTAGATGAAGGGGTGATGTTGAAAATAGGGGTGTAATCTTCATTTTTGGCCATACTCGACCTTATATTGAGTTGGGTATTTATACACTCACTTTCATTTTCAGCTACGATTGACCTTGTATTGAGTTGGGTATTTATACACCCACTCTCATTTGTATTCATCTTTTTCTCCGTGGCCACTTGTTGAGCTTAAGGGAGGATGTTGAAAATGATGTAAGTTTCACTTTCAGTAACAATCCACCTTATATTGTAATCATTATCATATTTTGAGGTTTGGCTAAGGTCGAACTTGTACATGTAGGCTCATAACCCCTCTTGGGGAAAGCACCCTACCTCTTTAGTTGTGTATATATACCCAACTCTCATTTGTAATTTAACATCAAGTAATTGATTCCTTCTTTTAATAAATTGATTTACCTAATGGCACCTATGAAGTTTTGCTCTCTCTCTTGTGCATGGGTTTCTTTCTCTATAGCACACTTGTTCTTGGGTTCTTCTTCTCTCTAGGCCTGCACTCCTCTTTATTGATTTCTCTTCAAGTGTTGGTTTATGTTTCTCTTTATTGCCGAATTTGGGTTTGTGTTGGTTTCATTCAATTCTTTTGCTATCTCTTATGAATTTCAGCATATACTATTTCTAGATTTGCTATTTTTTCACTGCTTACATGGTCTGTGGAGGATATCACCTCATTTAGGTATTATCTCAGTTAGTGTTTGTAGTGACGATTGTGTATGTTTTGAAGTGATTATTATTACATCGTTGTCCATCAATTCTAATAATTATCCTGCATCAGTGGAGATAAATGCATCTATAGATTAATGAGGTTATAAATGTACACCAAATTAAGTAAGGTGAAGGAAGTACATTCAAACCCCAAGTTGATAAACTCAATGTTTGTGATTTGGAGATATTTGCTGTAGTATTATATAGTTGCTGGGGGATGATGTCATGTTTGCAGCAGAATTCTATAGTTGCTAGCAGATGACCTTGTATAGTTGTCCAAAAAGGTGATATTATTGGTGAGGACGAAGACCTAAAACATCAGTTAGGCCAGTTGGAGGAGAAATCTGCAGGAAAATAGTTGGTCGAGCCTTGGCTAAATAAAAAAAAAGAGTAGGAAGAATTTGGTCAATTTAGGACCAAGAAGAATATCTTTATTACTGCAACAGAAATGCATGACGAGGTGAATGAAATCTTGGTGGGCTTGGACAAAGATTTTTGTGACTTGTACGGGTTGGTGATGGATTTACTCCATAACATAGTCAAGTTAGTCTCCGATGTGAGAAATTTTGCTGAAGAACAACACAAGTTTGAGGTTGGCTAAGAAAGACACCATGGTTGAGGATGGTAATCTGTGCTTGACGAAGATTGCAGCTCAATTGGACTAAGTGGATGATCTTTATGAGGCAATGGTAGCAGCATATAAGTGGTTGAACTTTGAAGGATGCAAGTAACACTATTGGGATACATTTTATGTAATTACTAGATAATATACCAAACCCATCTCATGTAGTTAATAAATCTGTTTAAGAAATTACTCTCTTGAAGGTCCGGGAAAGTTTTGCAAATTTGTAATGGTAACTGCGATTGCTTTAGGTTATTAGTAGGAATATACTTTTATAACTTATACAAATAGTCTTATGTTTGATCTTGTTAAGAGTAATTGTGGTATGATGAGCCACCTGTTGGAGTTTTAATGCTGTTCAATTACATTTAGTTTATTTACAAATTTACATGAATTGAAGCATAAACCATGAACAATAGCAGCAGTAATAACCGATATCACAAGAAGAATAACCATGCACAGAGACACAAGTACAGTAGAAAATGCTAAGACAAAATGATTATGATAGATTGATGTATTATTAAAATGACGAGTGTTCCTTATATATAGAACAAATGGTGACCATCCATGAAAGGATGCGTCCCTTGGATAATAAATAACTACTTATTTATTTTATATATATTTATACCTTGTATTATAAATATCATGTCATATTTTATATGATATATATATATATCTGGAAGAATGTCTTCCCGATGTTGTCCAAACATCAACACTCCCTCTCAACAAGGGAGACATTCTTCATCATGCCAAAGCTTGTCTTTGAAGTATACAAACTTCACCCTAGACTCATGACACTTGTTTGTCAGTCTTGGGAGATGTCTCTCTCCCACCTGAACCGAGGGGAAACTCCTTCTGCGGCTCTCCCTCTGAGCCAATTGACTCTCTCCAAGACCAGGCTCACTCTGGGTCTACATGTGATAGCATATAGCATCTTGAGTCTTTATCATTCCTTGTCAAATCACCATGACTAGGACAAAGACCACACCAGGGTCGTTCACCACAGGTACACCCCTGTGAGTGAATGTCAGCCCGATGCTAATTGACATGTGAAAAGCACCTCAAGCACCTCAAGTCCATATTATTCCTTGTCATGATCAAGGAAGGACTACGCCTGGGCCCATTTACCACAAGTACACCTTTGTGATAAATGCATCCTATCTCCCTTGGTCTGCAACCCAATCTAGGAGAAGGTCTGCGTGATGCTTACTCGAGACATTGTAGCAAACGGTTTGTCACACATGGCACTTCCATGTGGACTTCTAGAGACTACTCCCTCTAGAAACACTAGGGTCAACTCCCCATAGTGTGTGACGTCAAGGTCAACTCCCTTGACATGTCCTCATGTGGTCTCCACAAGGGATGTGTCCTCATGTGGTCTCCACAAGGGACGTTGGGCTATAAGCCCAAACCCACTTAACCCACTTATCCCTCTAGGATAAGTGTCTTCACAGATCAACTCAACTTAGTTACAGAGAAGTACGACCTGGAGAATGTCTTAGGAAGCTGCAAACATCAACACTCCCTCTCAACGAGGGAGGCATTTTCTGCCACGCCAAGTCTGTCACGGAAGTACTCGAACTTCGTCCTGGTAAGGGCTTTGGTAAGAACATCAACAACCTGCTCATCTGTAGGAAGGTACTAAACTAGTACTGCCTTCCTCTGCACCATGTCTCGGATGCAATGGTACTTGATCTCAATGTGTTTTGATTTGTCATGAAACACTGGATTCTCTGAGAGCTTCACACAACTTTGGTTATCACAATGAATAACGATGGAATCCATCACATGTCCAAATAAATCTGCAAGGAGCTTGCGAAGCCACATTGCTTCGTAGATTGCCACACTCAATGCAATGTACTCTGCTTCTACAATGCTAAAAGCCACAGAAGTCTGTTTCCTGCTACACCAGGAAATCATGGTAGATCCCAAAGTGAAGCAACACCCAGAGGTGCTCTTCCTGTCCACTGCACTCCCTGCCCAATCAAAGTCAGTATATCCCTGCAATCTCATGTTAATACTGGAAGTATATCTCAAACCATGTCCAATTGTGCCTTGCAGGTATTTCAACACATGCTTCGCAACAATCCAACGTGTCTGCCTCGACTGACTCATAAACTGGCTAAGTGCACTCACTAAATAGAAAATATCTAGTCTGGTGTTAACTAGATACATCAATGATCCAATCAGCTGTCTGTATAGGGTCTGATCAATCTCGTCGAAATCAGAAGAAGACACACTTAGTTTCTTTAGATTCGTCACCATTGTTGTAGCAATGGGCTTACAGTTCAACATCCCAAACTTCTTCAATATCTCAATTGTGTACTTCCCCTAACTCAGGAAGATCTCATCAGTTCTCTGCCACACCTCTAGTCCCAAGAAGTAGTGCATCATACCAAGGTCCTTCATCTGAAACTCAGAGGCCAACGCATACTTGCATTCAACAATAAGGCTCTCTGTACTGGTGAGGAATAAATCATCAACGTAGAGGATCAAAATTAGGGACTCATCATTAATAGTCTTGTAGTATAGGTTGGGATCAACAACATTTTTGCTGAATCAGGTGTCCATCAGTCTTCGCATACCAAGCTCGAGGTGCCTGCTTGAGTCCATATAGGGCTTTCTTCAACCTGCACACATGAGACTCCTCATGTATCAGAAAACCATCTGGCTACTCGATGTATACTTCTTCCTCAATCTCTCCATTGAGAAAGGCTGTCTTCACATCCATATGATGTAGTCTTCAACCCATGGATGCTGCAAGGGCAATAATCGTCCGGATAGAAGTGTATCGAGCAACATGAGCAAATGTCTCCTTCATAATCTATTCCCTCCACTTGAGAGAATCCTCTAGCAAAAAATCTCGCTTTGTGCTTCTCGATGCTCTCGTTAGCTGTGTGTTTGATCTTATATATCCACTTGGAAGTCACTGACTCACTACAGACTTCCCCTCAGGTCTCGGAACAATATCCCACACATCATTCTTCGTGATGGACTGATACTCCTCCATCATGGCATCTCTCCATACTGGCTGACTAGATGCCTCCTCATAACAGGAAGGCTCATAATCGATGATGTGGCTCATAGCTGCGGCATAGCACGAATATCTTTGAGGTCTCTTCTGCCTCTCTTGAAGGTCTAGGAAAGTTTTGCAAATTTGTAATGGTAACTGTGATTGCTTTAGGTTATTAGTAGGAATATACTTTTATAACTTATACAAATAGTCTTATGTTTGATCTTGTTAAGAGTAATTGTGGTATGATGAGCCTCCTGTTGGAGTTTTAATGCCGTTCAATTACATTCAATTTCTTTACAAATTTACATGAACTGAAGCATAAACCATGAACAATAGCTATTAGCAGCAGTAATAACCAAGATCACAAGAAGAATAACCATGCATAGAGACACAAGTACAGTAGAAAATGCTAAGACAAAATGATTATGATAGATGATGTATTATTACAATGATGAGTGTTCCATATATATAGAACATATGGTGACTATCCATGAAAGCATCCCTTGGATAATAAATAACTACTTATTTATTATATACATTTATACCTTGTATTATAAATATCATGTCATATATATATATATTTGGAAGAATGTCTTCCCGATGTTGTCCAAACATCAACACCTCCAAGCTACAGGGTAAGAGTTAAATCTAAACCATTTTTATAATACTAGATTGACGTTACCTCTTCAACACTCCAACAACGATTGACTAGAACTATCTCAACATTCAATCTCCCCTCCAAGTTCTCACAAATCTGTTCCTTAACTAGCAAGAAACCCATTCAAAACCCTGGCAAAGATGAGTGAAAGGAGTGATAAAATGAGAGAAAATAGAGTGAAATAGGATTTTTATACATCCATAAACCCTATCCATGAGTTGTAGGGTCTACTGGGGCCTTCTTTTGGTCTCCACATGTAAAAAAACCCAAAATTGTGAAAATCCTTGGGAGCACTTTGAGAGTGCACTTTCAGGAGCACTTCCCATAGAGGTAGGGAGCACAATTTTAAGATTTGAAGTGCACTATTGGGAAGGTTTGATCTGGGAGCGTCCTCCCAGGTAGGTTTTATCTGGGAGCGTCCTCCCAGGTAGGTTTTATCTGGGAGTGTGCTCTTGATTACACAACATGGCATCGTATATGGCAGAAGGGAGGATTTCCCAGAGTCAGATTACACAAATTCAGATTGGGTAGGTTCAATTATGATGGGATGTTCATGGCTGGGTATGTTTTTAGCCTCAGTGCAATTGCAGTTTCTTGGTTGAGTAAGAAGCAACATGCAATAACACTTTCATCTTCTGAAATGGAGTATTGGACAACAATGATTGTAGTGTGTGAGGAAGTTTGGTCGAGGAGGATTCTTGCCAGTCTTCAAGTTGAATAAGCTGATCCTGCTACACTACACAATGACAATCATAGATATTTGAAGCTGGCGAAAAATCGTGTCTTTCATTTGCGGACAAAGCATGCAGAGGTTCCTTGTTACATTTGTCAGTCAGTGGAGATTGAAGACATAGAACTGCAGAGTTGTGCAACTCACGTAGATTGTGGACATATTCATTATCCCTCTCAATTCTACTAAGTTTGTAAAGTTTAGAGATAAACTTGCTGTAATTTGTAGTATGACCATTAAAGGGGGGTGATAACGTTTGTTAAGCCCTAAATAGTGGCACATTACCCCTTAATTAGGGCATATTACAGTAGTAATGTTATTCTATTTATGTCGGCTTGGGTCCATTAGTTGTAATTGTACCTCCTAGTCTCCTATATTTACCAAGGAGACCTTTTCATTTGGAATCATCTGGTATTTGGAAATTTATGTGGTGTATAAGGAGGTTGCCCCTCAAAGAGGCCTATTATCTGAAATTCTCTCCTTTTCAAGGCATTGATTACTTATTCTGAGGTTTTTCTATGCTATCTTGATTTTTGGTTCCTAACAACATTGATATTAGATAATGATCATATTATGCAATATTGCAAAACTTAGGACTTTAATAAGTATGGAATTCTATGTTATGTAGAGGAATTCTAAGTTATGTAGAGTTTGATAAAGTAGTCACTGTCACAAGTCACTTTATGGTCATGTGAGTAGTTTTAGCCTATGTGTGTCACTTGAGATCCATGATTATGTATTGACTTTCATACATTGAATAATACATCAAATCTCTCTCTCTTCTCTATTTCCATATTTGTGCTATTGTATATATGCTAGTGCATATTGTGATATTTCAACATGTGCATGATAAACAACATTGGTACTGATACCGCTAGACAATTTTTAAACATATATTCAAACACATGTTTAACAAATAGCAAGCTAATTTATCTTCTTTGCAGATAGATATAATGTATGCAGATGGTTAGAATGGAAACTTGACATAATTCAGGAGATCTTAACAAAGTTGTTGATATTTTCAAATTGTAATGGAACTTACAAACTTAAGCAACACTTGGAGAAATTGACCTTCTTTCTTTCTCCATTAAATCTTTCTTCAAACTCTTTTACATGTAGCTGTTATAAATGAATGTCATTGAAAAGCTTTGAAAGAACCACTTGAAGATCCTTAGTACTCACTGTCTTCTTCTTTTACTGTTCTACAAAGGCTTGTTAGTTGTTGACAGTGTGGATGTAGTCAGAAGAATGTGACCATGTGAAATACACACTTGGATGCCGGATGAACACAAAAACTGCAGATTCTTCTTACTGAAAATGGAGCTACGTTAGAAATGGGGTGGTAGCTCATGAGTTGTGTCCAATGCTGTTCCCCTCGTAGTCTTCTCAACATATTCATTATGAATAACTAGTGCCCTCCCTGATAGATGTCACACATACTTACAAAGAGACATCATTAATACTCATCGAGAGAAGTGAGGTGCTCTACAACTTGGGTGGGGGGAGATTTTCAACATAGTTTGTGTGCGTTATGCTAAAGAAATGAAGAAAAAGGTGATGTCTTATTTCTCTCGATAATTACCACAATGTCAAAAAAATAAAAAAAGGCACTGATGTCATTAAACAACAACTATGAATAAACTAGCATAGATCCATCTTAATCTTGGATTCGTTATGCCTCTAGAGGTTTGCCGTAATCCTTTTTAATTTTCTTCCATTGCTGCTGTGGTTCCTTGTTGATTTTTATTTTATAGTATGTGGAGTGGCTGTGTATTGTGTTAGTAAATACCGCAGGTATGTTTTGAGATGAGTGAAGATAAACAAATATCTAATTGTTGTTATCTACACGAAATCAAATCATTCTTTTAGCAGACATTCAACATACTTATCTTGTTGCATACTTGTGTAATTACAAGTGTATTTTTTTTTACAGTAACTAGGAAGATACCAACCAAGGCAGCTAAAAAATAGATTTATACTTAAAATGCAGGTGATTTTTGGGCTTTCAGTCTCCTATGGCATTTATATTAGTGAGACAGGAATATACAGTCCTAAGAAGTATGCATTTGATTTTAAGTTTCAGTTGTTAATTCTTAAATTCTTTAATATTGCAGGACTTGTGAAATATGTGGTTCAATTGCTCGCAATGTTATTGGCATAGAGGATACAGATTTCATGGACCAGTGGAATGAAGGAAGTACTGCCACTCCAGCACCTACAGAACCAAGGAGCTTTTGGCGTGGGCATCGGTTTCTCAATTTTCTGCTTGCATGCATGGTTTTTGCCTTTGTAATTTCCTGGCTTTTCCATTTCAATATCCCCGCCTGAATTTGGTGGAAGAGATTTCTTAGAATTTTGATATGTTATGAAGAAAACTGGAATGAACTTGTTATCACGGTGGCCACCATCTATTTGTGTAGAAGTGTGCAAAAATCACAAAATAGCTCTATATCTTCTCCTGATTGTATTTTAGCTTGGAGAGTTTCAATATAATAAACCATATCTAATTGGTTTCAGTAGTGGAACAGCCAGGAGCGGTTTCAAGATGCTCCAAGCTCAATCCATTACAGTTCGTTCTTGAAAGTAAAAATTTAAAATGGTAACTGAATGGAGACACTTTGCTCGAGTAGTCTCAAAAACATTTGCACCCGGGGTGCGATGTATGACCTCTGTACAGATCTCAGATTGTAGAACTCAGTTTCCACCTCTACTTTTAAGTATGACATGGAGAGCACTTCATTTTTATTGTTTTCAAGGTTTAGGTTCATAATGGTAAAAAATAAATTGCTTGTTTATTGTCTCTTATATTAATTTTTTCCTCTGGAAGCTCTCTAGAGTCTATACACGTTGTCTATTCTGTAAAAGGTTTGGAGACAGTCAAAATTATGGACAAATTTTGCATTTAGTAGGTTTTGTATGTTGGTTAACAGATGACTAAACCTAGATTAGGAGCAAGAGATACATTGAGTATACACCATATTTGGACAGGTATGAAAAATGAGCAAGTTGAAAGTATATCCCTAAAATAAAATCCAAAAATAATGCCATGATTGCAGGATGGACAGAAGTAGAGATTATAGCAATCGAGGCATTTCATTTTGAAGGGCGCATCCTTTCATAGCATCCATGACATGACATGATTTGGAGGATACATCTTTTTATGGTTTCTGGGACACGAAATGGATGGTGGTTTAAATCCACATTTGAGAAGATTGGCCAAGCTACCGAGCATGGTTTTTAAGTTTTGTAGAGGGAAGTTGATCGGAGTTGGATAAACTTGAGAGCAACCCAAAGAAATTTGAGAATAGATTATCTTGGGTCAAAATTGTCTCTAAAATAAGATGCGGCATATGAAAGTGAGAATTATGTGGTAATGTAACATTTTTATCCATCCTCGAATGAGGGTGGGGTCAGGGGAGTTAATATGCAAAACATAAGTAAAATGGGGTCGGGGGAGTTAATATGCAAAACATAAGTAAAATGAATAGAACTCATAGAATGGTGTATTTTCTATGAATTCAGAAATTGATAAAAGTATGTCACTGTTGCATTAAATTCCTTTGAAGATATAGCATGTGAAATGAATCATTTTTATTTTATTTTTAATGAAACAGTGCTGTTAACATCAGCTTCAAATCAAATTGATTAACAGCACTTTTAGGTTTGTATCATAAATTTGGCAATCACGTAATATATCCATTTCACACAATTTAGTTTTGTGCCTTACTAATTTCTAGTATATGTAAGTTCTATAACCATATATATCTTCGGTGGATGTCTGTATTGATCTTGGTGCCAAGGATGAGATTATCAGACAAGCAAGCGCTCAATCATAAGACCAAATTTGTATGTTCATCTCTATGGAGAAGGGAAGCGGATAGCAAGGGGAAATTAATTATTTTGATCTCGTGCTGCACAAGGGTACCACTTCAGCAAAGAATCAAATGAAATCTGAAAGTGTCTCAGTCTACTTTGGGTACAAGACTGACCGACTTACCTGCCTAACAAGTTTTAAAAGAACTAACATTTAACTTAGGCTTCATTTTGGTAGAAGAGGAGCTTGAATAGTGCATTGCATTGCATTTGTGTAGGCCTTGTATGATAGCAGCTTTAAGGGTGCACTTCATCGAACATAGTTTCTCTAAAGGGTAATACGAAGAAGTGATCAACTTTTTGTTTTTATCAATTTTTAATATTATAATACTCTCAAAGGAGGAAAGCAGCACATAATTTTGGACAACATTTTAAAATCAAAATTAGGATTGGATTGTTTAACACGATGTCTAGAACTAACCTTTGCAATAGATTAGAAGAGTTGAAGGTTCCATTGGAATTGAGAGCTGTTGCAAAAAAGGTTATATGAGAATGTTATTGCTAAGTTTAGAAACACTTAGGGTTGGTTGAAAGAAATTAATTGTAATATAAGAGTTAAACAAAGTTGTTCCCTACCATTTTTGGCATTTACATTGACAAGCTAGAGGCATGTTTGGAAGATGCAGGTTGTGTTGGCACTACTTAGTTGGAATAGTCATCATCCTCTTTTACATTGATGATTTTGTTATTATGGCTAGGAGTCCCTTTGATCTCAACAAGCAACTAAGATTTTTCAAGTATATATATTCTAGGACGGGTATGACAATGAACATTAACAAAACTTAAGTTATGATAATCAAGTCCAAAAAGATCACTTATGCTAATTGTGTATGACAATAACAACTTGTCACTTCATACAAATATCGAATACTTGACCTTCATTGCAAGTTTAATTGGAACTATAGCATTGAGAAAATAATTAATGGAGGGTGGAAACCCTATTTTGGTCTTGAAAACAATCGTAAATCAACAGATTTCTGGCTGTGAGAAAAAAAACTAATTTTTTGAGACACTCGTCTCTCTTGTTATCTTATATGGATGTGAAGTTTGGCATTGCAAGAGAATCATGGAGAAGGATCGAACAAATCTAGAAGCATTTTATAATTTATAATTTATAATATTAAAATTAAAAGCAATAAACCATATCTTATTCTCCTCGTAGAAGTTGGTCTTTCCCCCATTGAGAGTGTCTATGACTAAGTACATAATGTACAAGCACAAGATAATTAACATGAAAGACAAGAGGCCTCCTAAGATTGTTTCAAACTCTAGTAAAAGTCACATGTGGCTTAAGAGGGGTTGGCATAGAGATGTCGAGTCTCGATTAAATCATTGGAGAATAGAGGAGGTCGCTTTGTAGAATATTGATACAATTGAAAATACTATTACATATTAATTTAAGTAGAAATTTTGGTACGATAAAGAATGAGAGGATAAGAGAAACTTAAGATAGTATGAAGAGGTCATCAACCCTATTCTAGAAGATCAAAATATCATTCTATTATAACCATTGTAGAGAAGAAAATCAATTGCTAAAATAAGAATGGATTTTCACTAGTTCCATAGTGTAACTTATCGATAAACAATTTGTAAAATGTCATGGGATAGAAGAATTTATCATTTTTGTGATATTAAGAAGGTGGAGGATGATAAACACTCTCTTAGAATGTTTGCATATGCCCACATTAAATCTCAATTTCAAAATATTTTCAACAATACCAACTTTACTAATCTTTTAATCATCAAAACTATGGAGATCTAGGAAAACTTCTCTCCAATATTTTCAAGCATAGAAATAAAATTCTAAAGCAAACCAGTTAATTCTTTACCATTTTTTCTTAAGGTTCGACTAACCAAAGTTGGCCTTAGTGGACATTAACAACCTCATCATCATCATCATTTGTTTGATCCTTGTATAAATTACATTTAAAACAAAAGTCAACAAACTCCATATGTTCTTCAAACCTTACATAGATCAATATTTTTTTTGGAATATCCATATAACTTATGTTTTCCACCATTTACATAATATATTGCACTCTTAGGATACTAAACCCCTTCTAGACGAGGAGAAGGAAAGGAAAACAATTGACTTGAATTTTGGGTTGGATTGATTGGTGATTTCATTGCTGATTGGTGTAATGCTTCATAAGGTCCTTTGGGTGCACTTGCTCTTCTTGAATGTACATCAGTGGCCTTTGCTCCACTACATCCTCTACTAAGGTCTAGGGTCTTGCAAAATATTTCAATCAAGTGAGAAATGTCACATTGAATATGAAAAGTGTTGTTGCACACATTGCCTCTTGCTTCCTTCCACCTTTGTCAAGCCTTTTGTGAATGTGCTCCATTGTGTGTAGGTTATGATTTCCATAACATTTATCCTCTTGAGATATTCTTGGGTTTCCTTTCCTCTTCTTTCCATTTGCTCCATTCTTGTTCTTACTCCCCTTCCAAATACATGCATTTCCTCTCAAAATTTAGAAAGCAATGGTATAGAAATTATAACGTTGTTAACAAACTCTTGGGTCCTAAACAAGAAATAGAGATTATAATGTTGTTAACGAACTCTTGGGTCCTAAAGAAGAAATGGCTACCTAGGGTGTTGCAGGAGAGACCTTGCATGAATTCATTGAATTAATCTTGTGTGGATAACGACTAAGGGTGGACCTAGCCACTAATGGGAAATCACTACCATTGCCAAGTGAAAGGGTCCTCCATGATGTTTGTTGGCCTTCTCTTTCCCTGCCTCTAACAGGTACTAACATGTCATATATATAACATCAACCGATATGTAGAGCTACTTTTTTTTAGAGTTCAAAGAAACTGAGCCTACAACTAGCTCACATGTAGGATTTCCTATAGGTGCATACAATGCACAATAAAAGATACAATTCAAGAGAATAATAGATGTCATAAGTATTGATGCTACTACAACAAGTACATCAATCTGAGCCCATGGTAGGCAATCCAACATTGCATATCACTACTTTCTCATTTAATCATCTCTCAACACAACATTATAGAGCATTTTAAGTTGATTATGGTGGAGTAATCACATAACCCAAACTTCAATATTGTAGTATCACATTGATCACATGTTGCTAACATAAAGTGACCATATTACACACATAAAGTGAACATACCTCCTCTCTCCCCTCAACCCAAGACAACTTTTACAATTCAAGTCTTTTGCAAAGGAGAAACATAACTTAAAACAAAGAAGTTTGAACATTGTATATGGGTTAGCTCACATGCACTAGTCCCCTAAACATGAACACACCTCCCCCTTGCAACACAAGACTCAACTTTTTAAATTAAAGCCTTTTGCAAACTACAACTTAAATCAAGAAATTTGAAAACTACATATGGGTCAGTGCCCATCTATTAGGTTACCTAGTTAATTAGCGACAATGCTCATTAGAGTTTATAGAAGAATCACTTAGGTATGTTACTATCTTCAACTGCAACCATTGCTTCTATAAAACCTAATGATCCATCATTGGTGCTCCATTGGATCTCTATCACTCGTGTTGAAGGGAGAACATTGCGCTCACAGTTCATTTGACAATCACAATAATTTGGTGGATTTTCATAAATCTTCTATTAAAGGTAAAACTTCGATCTTGTTTTTCATTATACAATCACCATATTGAGCATCCCTCTTGAAATTAGTCCATCATATTGAATGCCTACTTAAGGATTTAAACTAGTCTTAAAAATCAATCAAGGCTAGTTACTTCAACACATTCTCTTGGGGTAACATCAACTATCATTTTTGCTTGAGGGTTTAAACTCTTCTATAAAATCAAAAGGCTAGTTACTTCAACATACTCTCTTGGGGTAACATTCATTGTCATTTTTCTCTCTTAAGAGTTACATGAAATTTTACATCTAGTTTCATGTTCCTTGTATCAATTTTTTTGTTGTCTTAACATTGGAAATGTCAGTTACATAAAAGATAACTATCACCATTGATCCAATATAAATCCTTGAATTTTTTCGACTGAGAAATCACCATAGTGGCATCATTTCCCATGATAAAAAATTCACACACTTTTTTTGTTGACATACTTTGTTTTGGGAAAACTGTGCATGTCTTTGACATTTATAATTATAAACTTTTGACTTCATCACATGACTTTCAATAATAATAATAATTTTTTGAATTATAAACTTTTGACTTCATCACATGACTTTCAATAATAATAATAATTTTTTAAATTACAAGCTACCATTAATTCCTTTAGTATCAATAACTTTTCACTACTATGCAAAGAAAAGAGCCTAACCTTTCCTAAGCATATTATCATTATTATTATTAAATTTTAAAGCTACATTAATTCCTCTAGTATCAACAACTTTGCACTACTACGTAGAGACAAGGGCCTAACCTTCTTGCTTCCACTTGACCCCAAATTACCACAACATCTACAATTGCTAAACATTTGCTCCAAAAGTTTGCACCATCACGATCTAACATATTAGCTAAGCATTTTATGCTCACTGCATGCCACATTTGCTTGGGCACGATTATCCACAAGTGTCTTCTTCCATCGGGCTCTATCACTTTAAGTATCACAAGATGCAAACTTCACAAGCTTTGTTGTAAAATGTCTTAGGTTCCCCCACTATAAAACATCTCACAACCACGTTCTTAACTCTTCAATGTTATTCACTTTTAGTTTGTTGTTTTTAAACCAAGTTTCACGTACGAGATCTGTTGCCTTGGGGTTCATCTATTGTTTCTATACAACCAATGTTTTTTAAAGGGTTGTTGTATTTGCTTGTTAACCACACAAAAACAACTCGTCAGTCATGAAAATTTTGAACCGTCTTACTCACATCGTCTCTTTTCGCTGCTATGAAACCCTTGTCTACCTCCATTTATGTATGTTGCAACAAAACGAAATGGGTTCCTCTTCATGCCTTCTCTAAATCGAGTTGAAAAACACATTATCACATTGTTGAATAATAGGTTTTCCATAATACCTTGTTTTCCTAGCCTTGTGGTGTATATAATTTGATATGTGTTATTGTGCATATGTGGATGCTTTTCTTAGGTGTCAAGCTAGTGTTCTATTAATAGAAACACTTGTGATGTAATAATTTGATATGTGTTATTGTGCATATGCGCATGTTTTTCTTAGGTGTCAAGCCAATGTTCTATTAATAGAAACACTTGTGATGTAAAAATTGTACATGTTTTTAAAGGTTTCTAGTGGGTGACCAGGGCCAAGGTTCCACTAGAGAACATTAGATTTAGACATTTCGACATGAACTAAGCTAGAATATCAAGTGATGTCACTATGATGTAATTCCATGAAAAATATAAATTTAAAGTGCATGTAGAAATGGTTTTCTTAGGAGGAGGTGGGTTATGATGTGATGAGAGGGGAGAGGGGGTGAGATAAACAACAAATAATTGATCTTGCTGCAAGTCAAATCAAGAACCCTTATGTTGAAAATGAAAATGTGGCAATACCTTTGGGAATGTCTTTTCCATCTCACTCTTGGCATGCACCTCTTTTTGTAAAAGCCAAAACTTTAACTTTTGGTCATTCTTCTGGACTCTTTTGCTCCTTGTGATACTCATCCATGGTTCCGGTGGCTATGATAGTGTTGGTTTTGTGGATAACATGTTGCAATTGCCATGTCAATTGAGAGATTAAGTATTGTTGTTGGCATGTTGCAGTTTCCATGTCAATTGCGAGATTAATAGTACTATTGATGTAGAGAGGAAGATCACTATAGTGAGCATGAGTGTTGGGAGAGTCACTACCATTGACATGAACTTGTTCTATTCTCTTGATCTTCTTGTGTTGATATTTTGCTTGAATCTAGCAAGTTGGAGATTTGCAGATGGGATTGTTGATAAGCCACACTGCCTAAGCAAGGCCCTTACTAGATTTGTAACTTGGTTGGGACACTACTACATTTGGGGTCAAAAAATTATGTTCATTTTGATAGAAACCCTATGTGTTATTTTTGCCTCAGAATTGGCTATAACTCCAAAAAAAAGACTTGTGCATGTTGATATATCAATGCTTATAAATATTGTATAATTGTGATAAGCTTGGTGATTTGAATTTATCATTGCAATTGTCATTACTAGAATATTTTAAGAACATGCCAATTTATCCACATTTAAGACCATTTAACCCACATTAAGTCATCCAAATTTCAATGTCTTAATGCCATTTCTATTGTATCAATGTTGATAGCACCAATGCATTATATGAAATACATATCTATGTGGGGTTTGCTTTTTTTCAAGTACACGTTGAAAAAACAATGTTTACCTATGGATGGAGAAAATAGAATGAGTAGGAATCACAAAAAATGGAATATTTAAAAAGGATATAGTACTTAGGTTAGTACTTAGATTAAAAAATGAAACATAGTATTTCTATTAAAAAGGGAATATTTTGTACCCTACTTACTAGGAGGAGAAATCATAATATCCTCTAAATCCAAATTCAGAAATGTCTAATAGAGGAAATGATGCTGTAGAGGAAATCAAAAGAAAAGCTAAGGAAATTCTCAAAAGATTTAGGGCTGAGATTAGTGATATCTATTATGACGAATTTGATGATTTTGAACATTATAACACTTGTCAAAACCCTAGTTTGATATATCCAAGTTAGAAAACTGTTGACCACAAATGTTATTGTCCATGCAAAAAATGCAAGTGTTTGAGGACATGAAGAATTTTCATATCAGTACCTAAAAATCATTATTGGAAACACGAGCACCTATTAAGGGGGTTTGAATATTATTCGGTGGTAAGATGATCCACATAATTTTTTTCGAATACACACGCGCACATACACACACACACATATACATACATACATACATACATACATACATACATACATACATACATACATGTATGTATGTATATGATCATTGTTGGAGGAGCTTAGTTGACTAGTCCATTGGCTAATAGTTAATGAACGTAACGTAATAGATGTAAGTCGACTAAAGGATGTAGTCAACTAGGTAGTCGAGTCAGTGGACCCACTGGTTTGTCTACTGACCAAGGTAGTTAGGGAAAATGTAACTACCTTCAAATGATGTATTGTATAAATAGGCATAACCTTGAGATGTAAGGGTTGTTAGTTAATTGATCATATAATAAAGACTACTTGTCATTGGTTCCATAATTACTCTCTTTCCTTCTTCTCCTTCTATATATGCATGCTTGTATATTACTATTTGTATACTATGGTTGAATGATTATTGGTGACATCTTTTACTATTTAATCCCTTAGATTATGACATTGGTTTTAGTTACTAGTAGTATTGATACGAGATTGTACATGAGTTGCATGCATCCATAGCTGTTGAGAGAGGAAGAGATTAGTGAGTGGAGGGAGATAAAGATAGAAAATTATTTGAAGAATTATGCTAGGATAAATCAACTGATCCTTGTGTAGGATAGGGCATGATTTTTGCAGAAACTCACAAAAGGTTTATAGAATCAATCCTTGGAGAGATAAATAAGCTCATGGATGCACTTGCTCATGAACAATAGAAGAAAGGACAAAAAACTATTGTGAAAATTGATTAATGGAGGTCTGACAAATTTGTATGAGTGGGTTGAGAAGATTGTTGAAGATTTCTACGAGGAACAAGAGATTGAAGAACACACATCCCTTGGCAATGTTAAAAGGATATTATAAGATGGTTTACATGATAGTTTTCACTGCACCGTACTGAAATTACTACCTAAGTTTCTCATTGACAAGGGAGTTAGACACATTGTCGAATCATGACCTCCCATAAGAACTTTCATCTACACCAATTGGAAGAAAAAACAAGAGGAGTGGGAGTATTTCTTGAGAAAATGAACACAACTGCAATGACCACCATCGTCGACCAAGAGTAAATTGTGCTTGGTGGTTGGGGGTGTTGATTTTTCATATGAGAGTATATAACGCGATATTGTATATGAGATTATATGTAGATTATTTATATATACTGTATATATATGAGATGATATATTACGATGATGAATGTGCCAAATATATAGAGAACCTAAAGGCACATATGGTGACCATCCATGAAAGGATGCGTCTCTAATAATTATAATAATAATTTATTATTATTATTATTATATATATATTAATAATATAATTAATAATTATTAATTATATTATTAATTATTAATCTGGGAGAATGTCTTCCCGATGTTGTCCAAACATCAACATTCCCTCTCAACGAGGGAGACATTCTGCACCTCAAGCACCTTGAGTCCATATCACTCCTCGTCATGATCAAGGAAGGACTATGCCTAGGCCCATTTACCATAAGTACACCCTTGTGATAAATGTACCCTATCTCCCTTGGTTTGCAATCCAATCTAGGAGAAGGTCCGCCTGATGATTACTAGGGCCATTCACCATAGGTACACCCCTATGAGTAAATGTTTGCTCGACGATGAAACATCAACACTCCCTCTTATCTAGGGAAGTATCTTTTCATGATGTCTTCATCTAGTATTCCACTGATTACTCTGTAATCAACTAGTAGCACACTGCTACTACCATGCCATCGGTAGCTCAAATAATCCGCCACAATATTTATGACTATGCTGCAATCAACCAGTAATACAAAACTACTGCAATTCCATCCAACAATACACAACTATTTCCATGTCATAGTAGTGCACAACTACTGTCCAGTGGTACACAACCACTGCCATAGTCTCATGACTATGTAGCAATCCACTAGTAGCACACAACTACTAGCATGCTGTCCAGTGGTACACAACCACTACCATAGTCTCACGACTACGTAGAAATCCACTAGTAGCACACAACTAATAGCATGATGTCCAGTGGTACACAACCACTGCCATAGTCTCACGACTACGTAACAATCCATTAGTAGCACACAACTACTAGCATGTTGTCTAGTGGTACACAATCACTGTCATAGTCTCACGACTATGTATCAATCCACTAGTATCACATAACTACTAACATGCTGTCCGATGGTACACAACCACTGCCATAGTCTTCATGACTATGCTGTGATGTTTCTCCTCTCCCAGTAGTCTTATTCACACCTAGCCACCTCGCATGGTGTAGGAAATACTACGACCATAGCCCTATTCACACCTAGCCACCTCACATGGCATAGGCAAGGCTAAGCTACAAGTCGTATTCACACCTGTCCACCTCACATGGTGTAGGCAAGACTTGTACCCGACTGTGCATTACTCCCTCAGTCACCTCACATGACTGATCGGGGAAACCCTTGGCCAAAGGAGAGAAACACCACACCTTCCTCTTAACGAGGGTGGACATTCTTCATTACGCCAAGCTTGTCTATGAAGTACTCATACTTCAATCTAGACAATGGCTTGGTGAGAATGTCCACTATCTTCTCATTCGTGGATATGTACTGGAGCTCCACGACTCCTCTCTACACCATGTATTAGATGAAGTCCTACAATTAAATTCTGAAGCCACATTGCTTCACGGTTTATAACACTGGATGCTATATACTTTTCCTCCGTTGTACTGAGTATGTCTTCTCACTACTCAACCATGAGATCACAGTGATCCCATACTGAAACAACATCTGGAAGTACTCTTCTGATCCAATGCATTCCCTACCCAGTCAGAATCTGTATAACTCTACAGCTTCATATCTCCATCCGAGGCATATCTCAATCCATATCCACTCGTACCACATAGGTAGCTAAACAAATGTTTTGCTGTCAACTAATATACATGTCTCAGAATCAAGGTTAAAAGGTCCACATCCCAGTCCTTCTAACTGGCTTCGTTCACTGAAACAAGGGAATCCTCTCCAAGAGGTCTCATATCTCCTCAAGGTCTAGCCTTCTGTCTGTTAGTCATGGAGGACATCTCTCCTATCTAAATCTGAATCTGAAGAGGAATCTTTTCTGAATGAAAGTCTCTAAGAAAATGACTCTCTTAGATCAGGCCCACTCTAAGTCTGCATGCTCCCTATGAAGCTTGACTCCCTCTGAGGCTATATAGTCTTCAGAGTCATATGCTCCCTCTACATGTGCTAACCTCCTCTTCTTCTTCATTACATGGACGTGCACAACTTTATGTCTAGATAGTCTTACTTCATGTTGCTTCCTGTGACCGTCATTATGGCTCCATCTCAGAGCTATTACCTGTGACCTACCTGGAACAAGAAACAAGAACAACCAAAAGCATCGGATTCACTGAGTAATCCAAGGAGACAATTCACATTTTGTTGATGCAATGACAACCATGTCTTTACATAACTATATACAATGACCCCACAAATGACACGTCTTCTACTATGACCAACACACATCCATCATATACTCGATGTCATATGGCTAACCATGTTTATTTTCTAGTGCCGAATTAGACAAACACAATTTTCCGCAAGTGGTAATTACTTCCAATGATATACGATATTACTTTAGTAAACTCTAGAACATCACAACTAATTACACTCATAAAATTTCAACTACTTAGAAACTTTGGTCTCTTCCTTAGATCACTTCCCACGTGTGAGAGATAAAAAATATGTGTCTATTGTTGTGTCTTCCAAGTGTCTTTTTATAGTAATATTAGATTGATCCAAAAAGACATGTCTCTTTGAAAATTAAATTTAAAATTAAATTAAATTTTCTTTCTTAGAAATAGTTGGAGAATACCTCTCGTAACTACCCAAAGATTAACATTGATTTGGTTATAATCCATACACATAGTATTTGACTTTGTTAAAATGTTCCTCCATAATTCATGCTATTCTTTGCATAAATATAGGTAGAAGTAAATAAACAGTACATTCTTCATATTTAGGTAATTATACTTTTTTACTAGAAATTACTGCCCACCATAATTTATGGAATTCTTTCTATAATTTAAGTAGGAGTAAAAAGTAAATATGTTGTACATAAAGATTGTAACAACGTCATAAATTTAACACTCCCAACACTTTACTCTACTCTCATTTTCCTGAGCCCTCCCGTGAGGGAGTCAAGCCCAGTGCCGATACCATGTTGATTTTCATATGAGAGTATATAATGTAATATTGTATATGAGATTATATGTAGATTCTTTATATATACTGTATATATATGAGATGATATATTGTGATGATGAATGTGCCAAATATATAGAAAACCTAAAAGCACATATGGTGACCATCCATGAAAGGACGTGTCTCTAATAATTATAATAACTATTTGTTATTATTATTATTATTATATATATTAATAATATTATTACTAATTACTAATTATATTATTAATTATTAATCTGGGAGAATGTCTTCTCGATGTTGTCCAAACATCAACAGGGGGTGTAGCCACCCATGAGATGCCTCTAAGAAGAAGAAAATCCCTAGTTGACTCACATTGAAGAAGAAGGGGATGAGGACAAAGTGCAAGCATGCCAAGAAGAACAAAGAAACACGCATCGACCGAGAGGCAAAGAGAGTATACATTGGATGAATATTTGAAGAAAAGAACTAAAAGAAGAGCGACACAATACAAACTCTCAATCAACTTGCAAAAAATTGAGTGAGACAAAAGACAAAGGAAAATATTGAGTTACATGATGTTGAAGATCCTCGTTGATCCAAAAGAGAAGGACCAATGGAGTGACGTGTTGACAGAATGTTATCCCTATTTGTGTTAAGAGATGAAGATTGAATGAATGTGGAAGAGTAAACAACCGTGATATTTCTTAACTTGGATGAGAATTTGTAAATGGTGGAGGTAGGCTTGGGTGCCCTACATCTGACGAAAAATACCAAAAACATGGAAGTCAATGCGTCAAGACCTATAATACTCAAAACATTAGACTCAACATGACTAAGTCTTGATATTGATGAAATCCTACAACACCACTTGCATATTGAACCTAGTCTAGCCTTAGTTTGGAGTCGATTAAATGAATACAATCAAGTTATTGACAAAATTTGGATCCAAAGCCCACATATGTAAGGCAATTGAATCAATATTATACCTAAGGAGGAAATAATAACTTGCTTATACAACTTGAGGATCTCATCGGAATTTAATCACTAAAGAAGTTCAAATGCTATCGATGAAAGGGTTGCGATGAAGAGACACAACCCAAAATAAATAGTGTGATTGAACATAAATACCAAGATTGTTAGAAAAAATAAGTCGAACAAGAACATAGTGGTCGAGAGGCACTTGTCGAAAGAATAAACTATAGTACTCGTTTGCGTGTGTGCTAAAAAAGATAACAAAGAAGTCGAACAAGAACATAGTGGTCGAGAGGCACTTGTCGAAAGAATAAACTATAGTACTCGTTTGCGTGTGTGCTAAAAAAGATAACAGTGACCTAGTTAATGAAATTCTAAGAAAATAATAACATAACAAAAGACGAAATTGGGAGTATGTTCTTATCATTCTTTAAAACTCAAGATGTCGAACATCTTGTAGCATGGAAATGAAAAGAAATCAAACAAATTCACAATGAGTTGGTTAGAAACTATGATTAAAGATTCAAGGATCTACTTAGTTTTATCCCATATACAATCGACAAATATTTGCTCGTGCAATGATTTGTTGCTAGCTTGCTCCAAAAAGTTGAGGGAAATTTTGAGAATGCATGAAATTAAATCACGTGAAGAGGCACTAATATGTTGAATTATCTTAGGAGCATACCCATTCAATTCATCATAGGCCCAAATGAATTTAAATTCTTGAAACTATTTAAATTCGTTTTAGCATGTCTTTAAATTCTAGGCATCTTGGTCAATCCCTAAATTGATTTCTTCACAACCCATTGATGAGCTGGTTGTTTTTGTATTGATCGGATTATGAAATGTATCTTATATATCAAAGATTTTTTTGAGGCTACATAATTGTTTTGGGAATACATTTAAATGAAAGTGAAGTCTCATCATTATAATCATAAATACATTTAGTGTGTTCATTATAATCAATTATGACACCTTTAAATGTCTTTGCAATAGTCAAGAAGTGGATAATCTACTGGTGGTTTACAAACACCTATCAATTTTCGACATTGTTAGGCATAGTAGCCCTAAAAGTTGATTTGACTCAAAATTTGTTTAAGGGAAAACCCTTGGCAGGGAAAAGGGAGTTTTCTATAGAAACCAATAAATTTTGCAATTTCATTATTAGCTTAAGGGGTGGATAAGCCCCTAGGGTTAGCTCAATTGGTCTAGATCTAGACATGAGTTTATCCCCTAGGGTGAGGCCCATAATCAGAGCCGACAATTTACCTTGCTTATCATCCATGGAACATGGGAAGTGTTCGAAGGGTTTTCCGTAAGTGCATTTCCTTAGGAAGAAAGCTTGAGGGATGACCAAATATTAGAAGATTTAAAATGGGAAATTAGGTCCAAGAGCCTTTTTCTATACTTTAATAGATGCAAAGAATTACAATAGAATTTATTCCTAGATTTCCTAACTACTACCTTGATTTCATTGAATATGTGTAAATATTGAACATTGAAATATATAGCTCATTGCAGTCTTAAAACTAAAGCTTTCTAATCAATATTTGTGAAGAAAAATTCTAGTCTAGGATAAAAAGAAATGTTATTTTGGTTGGGGTAAATGATGATGCACTCGTTTCTTGCATTGGCATTAGATTTCACCTTGCCAAAATAAAGCTTCCAAAATATAAGTTATACCATACTACCTAAATCAACATTTACTAGAGTACAAGTAAGATTAATACTAGTTTTATCCCAAGGGAGGGTGGAAACCTTAGGCTATGTCAGAAGAGTAGGATGGGTCGATAAGGAAATGGTAAGAAGGATGGTATTAGGTTCATGATTGGTTCATTTTTCTATTCGAGGGTGGTCACAATATACTTCATGGGTTTCTCCCTATCTGTTTGAATCTAATTCAATTTTCCTTTCTAGGGCATCCAAAAGTGAGATTGATTAGTAGAAAATTGTTCTTTGAAACTTTGTGACCAATATCAACTGAGAAGCATGGCATATTCTTATGAAATTGATACAACAAAATAACAAATATTTGGTGTTCCCTTCGGTTTTAGGCTACTTGGACATAAAAACATCCTTTAACTCTCCTATGGCCTTCACTTCAGACCTATATATTTGAATAATATACAAATTGGACTCAACTGGTTTGACATTGACTTTTTGACATATTGAGTTAGGAACCACATTGGGTGATGCACCATAGTGCACCAAACATTTGTGAATATTGTGGTTAAAAGCATTGAAGGTCAATGAAAAAGGATGCATTGTCAACTTAGAATGTTCTTTGACATGTGTGTTAAGGAGGACATTTTCTTGGTCATGGGGGAATCCTTCAAACATTTTAATGAAACCTATTTTTGTTCACTGATCTTTAAAAGGTCATGCATAAAGATGTTGGCACAATTTTTTTTCATATCTCCAACTATGTTGTAACTAGTATTAGAGGAGGAAGAGGATTGAGATAAATTTTCCTTACCACATAATGGTTAGGTGAAGTGTCATGAGTATCCTGCTACTTATTCATATTTTGTAGTGGGTATTCACTACGCTCTTTCCCAATGTGAACTTATTCCATTTCATTTTCTTCTCCTTCATCTTCCCATGCATAGACCTCAATGTTAGCGTATATGGAACTATCCAGCTAGAGCACAATTGTAGCCATAGGAGATGGTTTTAGATCATCAATATCCTCTTGAATTTGGTTACTTCCCTCTTTACTTTGTTGAGTAAAAATTACGAAAGCATTTAGGAATTGAGGACATGGTTTCTCACTATAGTACATTTTGATTGTTTACTAGAGAAGAGGTCATGGAACTCACTTGCATGTGGGTATCTCCATTGTTTCTATAATAATGAAAAACTTTACTTATTGAAGTTCCCTCATTATATTTTTTTTGTAAGTTACTGAATGTATCAACAAGATTTTTTAAGAATCACTACATTCCTTCAATTTTTGGGTGAATATTTCACATGTTTGTGTTGGTAATAAAAAATGGTTGCAATAATGCCAAGGATTTTTTGAGTTGTTGTTTTGGGAATAGTACACTAATGGACAATGTTTAAATATGAGGCTTCTTTTAACATTGGAATTTCTTTTTCTATTTGAATGGCTTCATCATAGGCATGTCATTTTTTGATCCCAACTCTCTTTATTAGGATATCCATGGTGGATTCAAGTGAATTAAGGAAGAACACCAAGGTAAGTTCAACCATAGTTCTTCTAGTTATGATGGATTCTCAAATTGGTTAATTGCAAAATGAAAGCCCTAGGATCTTGATCATCGCCAAATTTGTCTAAGTATTTTAAAATTCTTTCCAATTATGAATGGAACAAATGGCCAAGTTGTAGAACTAAGTAGATGATCTCCCTATGAATATAAGATGAAAGATTCTATAAACACTATCTTTGTGGAAAACATTTAATATTTGAATGGGTCGCATATAAGGTTTAATATGATATTATACTAAAACCGTTTTGTCAATAGTGTATTTGGGTAAATATCTTTCATCATTCTTGGGAAATTCATTTAGTTTCCCAACCGTTTTCAAGGCATATTCATCCAACCAAGTTGGTTAGAATCTATCCATTATCACCGTGTTTGGTTGAACACTAAGTTATGGGTTATATTGAGCATTTTGTATTATGATGTAATGAATGGATTTCTCAAGTAAATCTCACTATTTTAGGAGAAAATTATCAATTATAGAATCATTCTCATTAGTAGTCATATTGTATGTCCCACATGAGTAATTTCCCTCAATTCTATCCTTTGAAATCTTTGTAGTGGTAATAGAAGGTGAAATTATTGCTTGTCTACAAAAATTTCTACTAATCCTCTACAAAGGTCTTGAGGGACTTCTGATATTGCTGGGGCATAATTCAATTGGTCAAATGGAATCCAAGTAAGTTCTTAAACTCTTAGAGATATACTATTTTCCAATTGAGGTTATTTCTTGCTTGAAGCTTCTTGGGATTTGAGGTCCTTATCTCTATTATCCATAAAAGGGTAGGTATCCCTCTTTATAATACCAATATACTTGTGTGGGTTATTGGCACCTTATTTTGTAGGATTGATCTCAATTTTCTAAAAACTGTGACAAGGATTTGTGCCGGGGGATTGTTGGCACCCTATTTTGTACTTTTGGGATTTTATTTCACAAAGTTGGAGCTTGTGCGCTTAAGGTTTTATGCATGCGATGTAAGATGCTTTGTGAACCGTGTACGTTGCTTGTGCATCGTGCACATGGATTCTTGAGATATTTCTAAGAAATAAGATTTGTAATAGCCATGTTACCTTGTAACCGACTTAAGGATGTATATATAGGGCTAGAGAGGGAAGACTGGGGTTGTTGATATAACATGGTTGTTGATAGGTATTGGATGTAGATTAAGGGATTGGATCATAGAATTATACTGCTGGGAAATTGATGTATTGTGGAAGGAGTGAAAAGGATAATTGTATGTGATATCTCTCTCATGAATGTGATATATCTCTTGTGATGAAATGGAATGGATTATGTGTTGGATCCCCCTTTAAAATTTTCGAGCAATGTATTTCTTGTGCATTATTTTTTGTATATGATGGATGATAATATGTTGGTTTAATGCATGTTTATTATTCATGTTTTGGCTTCTTTATCATTTATATCTATTTATGTAATGTTCACTAGTCTCTCAAGTGAGGCCTACCCTTCTTAGGCTATATTGAAAATGTTGGTACTAGTGAATTCTATTGTTGGTTCACATGCTAAACTTCGGGTCTAGTATTTAATACCAAGACATGTCATAGAAACCCTTGCGGTGAGAGATCCATGATTGGATGATGGAGAGAGAAGTTGAATTCACCTAAAAAGAGACTCATAACTTGCATACAGATCCTAAATGGTAGAAAGTCAGGTACATTATTCAGATAAGAATGATATTTTCTTTGCTGATTTTCCTTGTTTATTGCATGAATGGATCAAAATATAGATTAAAATTCGACACACACTAAATACTAGACTCGAGGTTCAACATGTGGGCCAACAATAGAGTTCATTAGTATCAGTATCTTTAATACCCTAAGAAGGATAAGGTCTCACTTGAGACATTAGTGAGAATTAGAGAGACATATCTAAATGATAAAGAAACCATAACATGAATAATGAAAATGCATTAAACCAACACAAATCATTCATAATACATAAAAGATAATGCACATGAAATACATTTCTTAGTAATTTTAAAGGGGGATCGAACACACAATCCATTCTATTTCATCACAAGTGAGACATTATATATAATTATCCTTATCGCTCCTTCCATAATATATAGGATTCTCAACATCAGAATTCTATGATCTAGTCCCTTAATCTACATCTAATACCTATGAACAACCCTTCCATATTGACAAACCCATTCTTCTCTCTCTACCCCTATATATACATTTTTAAGTCGGTTAGAAGGTCGCATAGCCATTACAAAAATCCTTTATTGGAAGGCATGCAAGAAGCCTTGCATACAATGAACAAGCAACTTATGTGGTTCAAAAAACATCTTACAATGCACATAGAAGACTTGAAGCATGGAAGCTCCAACTTTGCGCATAAATCCCAAATGTGAAAAAAAGGGTGCCAACATGGGAAAATATCTCGAGTCAACATTCACATGGCATGCATTAGATGAAAATGATAAAATAATATTTTCTACCCTTGATATGACTTCTCCAACTTATGGTGTTGGTTTACTATTTTTTGTTTTTTGTTTATTTATTTTTTATGTGTTTTAAAAATAATATTTGTTGTGGGTATTTGAATACATAAAAAAAAATTGTGTACATGAATGAAAGAACTAATCTCATGTAATGGAATCAATGAAACTACTTATAAACTAAAATATACATTTCTATTCTTTTACAATTCAAAATTTAGCATATTTATACAAACCAACAAATCCATAATTTACATTCAATAATCCGGAAAACATAAAATTAAATGTAATTCTTAATGGAAATTCATAAGAAAATACTCACATATCATCAATAAAGGAACACAACAAACAAAGTACACATTTTTTTCACCAAAAACTTATGTGACTATATTATATCCACTTGATGGGAGCTTGAAACTTGATTACACAATCCTCAAAGGAACACAACAAACAAAGTACACATTTTTTCACCAAAAACTTGTGTGACTATATTATATCCACTTGATGGGAGCTTGAAACTTGATTACACAATCCTCATCTTAATTTACACTTGGCCAAATAAAAGTCCTTTTCAATTAGATGAGTACAAATATATAAAATGGATGGGTCCCATAAGCAGTTAAAAAATGGTTTAAGCCACTTTTGTTGTTGGCTTCTCACATACTCCCTTATCCTTTCATATTCCAATTGTATTTCAAAAGTGAATATTACATTTACATTAATATATTTTACAAAGTAAAAATTTTCTCTTATCCCATCATAGATCAGGCATAATCTACCAAAAAGAATTTACTAATGTTTAGTTTTTATACGAACTTGGCCATTTCAAATTGAGTTATATCTTGAATTTGAGATAATTTCTAGTTCTTCTCTTCAGTGTATTAACATAGAAAATATACAAAGTCTCTTAGAGGAAGGGGTCCATCTTCATTTTGAAAAATTGATATTCTATGTAAATTCGCCATCTCCAAGGCTTGGACCAAATAACCAT